>PITA01008958.1:0-80928 GCA_004023965.1 Spilogale gracilis
AATTTATTTTATTTTTTTTTTTAAAGATTTTATTTATTTGACAGAGAGAAACACAGCCAGAGAGGGAACACAAGCAAGGGGAGTGAGAGAGGGAGAAGCAGGCTTCCCGCCGAGCAGGGAGCCCGATGTGGGACTCGATCCCGGGTCTCCGGGATCATGTCCTGAGCCCAAGGCAGTTGCTTAACCAACTGAGCCACCCAGGCGTCCCTTTAAATTTATTTTGGAGAGAACGAGAGAGTGCATGTGCAGGAGAGCAGGGGGAGGAGGGGCAGAGGGAGAGGGAGAGAGAATCCTCAAGTAGACTCCCTGCTGTACATAAAGCCTGAGATGGGGCTCGATCCCAGGACCCTGAGATCATGACCTGAGCTGAAATCAAAAGTCAGCAACTTAACCAATTGAGCCACCCAGGCACCCCCAGGCACCCCATTTTTATCTTACGCTTTAGGCTGAGACTTGGGACTGAGATGCTTCCTGACTGCCCTCAACTGGGTGTCTGCGTGAGGCTGGAGAAATGCATTCCAAGTGTATACTATCCTCTGGACCTGCAGAGGGAAGACTGAAGTTTCAAATCACACACTGAGGGTGGGGAGGTCCTCAGGTTTTGGAACCCAGAAGAGTGGAAGACATCCCAGAACAAAAGATAAAGAGATTAGTAAATGTTCTCCCTACCAGGAAGGTCTCCCCCTCCCATGTGTGCAGGTGGACCCAGGAGCCCCTCTTGTGAGAAAATTCAGGGTTTCCCCTCACATAGATCTTTCTTATACCCATCATGCTCACAAACAAGAACTTGATTTAGACCTGCAATTTCACACCACCGACCATGGTAAGAATGATCTTGGCCTGAAAAACTTTCAGAGCGGATATGACTGGTTGCCCATATCCACATCATTAGTGCCCCAGTGGACTGTCTCCTTCTGAGCAGCAGTGCTCCCTGGAGTGCCCTCCAGAGGAGTGAGCCATGAAATGGCCACCTAAGGGGATAAAAAAGTCGGAGGGTAGTGGTGCTGCAGAATGAACTTACTTACCAGTGACCCTTCGCATTTGAGCCTACACCTAAGGAGAATGATGACTTTGACCTTGCCATGGTTAATGCTGCCAGAGCTTGGGATGTGGGGGAAGGAGGGACACCACTAGTGGGCCAACAGGGTAACTGCCGCATGGTGAGATGTCACTTCCCTGGGAGGTCTGGTTCAAGTTTGAACTCTGCTCTTGGCAGCTTGGGTGAGGCAACCCTCTTCTCCTTTCTGAGGTTTGGTGCCCTCATCTGTTAGAAGGGCCTCCCTCACATGGCTGTGGGGAGGGGACTTGGAAAGCTCTCCTTGGCTTCCCCAGGGTTCTCTCATCCTCTTTGATTATAGCTGCCTCATCCAGTCTTAGTGGCAACCCCATGTCTCACGTGGAAATCCTGTTATCCCATGAAAACGGTGTGATTCAATGCAATCAGGATAAGGAGGGACTTGGTGTGGCCTCTAGTGGTTATGCTTCAGGGGGGCAAGCAAGTGGCCCCTTTACTACCAGGAAGCCCTGGGTGCCTCCCAGTCTGGCTGCTTCCCAGGCTGGTGCTAGGTCTTCTGCTTGAACCTACACCTTCTACAAAGCTAGGTATCCCATATTTCAGGCAAACACTTTTATTACGCTCTTCCCCTGGGGTGTGGGGAGGTTGGTGTTAGTTGTAGGGCCACTCAAAACAAATTACCTTTGCCTGGGAATCTCTTGTTTTAGTTGGAGTTTTCACAACAAGAAAGCCACTAAGGTGACACCCTTTCTTGGACATTGTCTCATTCGATCCTCAGGATGCTCTGATAAGGTAAGCCAGGTAGGCATTATTTTACCTTCTAAATATCTCTCTATCCTGTCCACTTCTCTCCAATGACTCTGCTACCTTCCTAGTTCAGGCCACTGTCAAATTTTTTTTATTAAGCTTTTTGAGGCATGACATAGTAAGGTGTAAAAACCCTAAATGTGCAGTTGAATGAATTTTTTTTAAGATTTTGTTTATTTATTTGATAGAGAGAAACACAGCAAGAGAGGGAACACAAGCAGGGGGAGTGAGAGAGGGAGAAGCAGGCTTCCTGCTGAGCAGGGAGCCCGATGCGGGGCTTGATCCCAGGACTCCAGGATCATGACCATGCCTGAGCTGAAGGCAGATGCTCAATGACTGAGCCACCCAGGCACCCCAGTTGAATGAACTTTTATACAAGTGTGACCACCATCCAGAAGGAGATAGAGAATATTTCTAGCTTTGGGGCACCTGGGTGAATCAGTAGATTAAGCGACTGGTAAGAGTTCAGCCCAGGCCTTGATCTCAGGGTGGTGAGTTCCATGGAGCCTTGTGTTGGGCTCCATGCTGAGTATGGAGTCTACTTAAAAAAAAAAAGAATATTGTTAGCTTTACAGCAAGTTCCCTTCTCCTCCCTCATAGTCCCACCCAAGGATGACAAGGATTCTAACTGTTCTTCTTATAGAATTCCTTTGCCTATTTTTGAACTTTATATAAATAGACACGGACAGTCTGTCTTCTGTTATGAGATTCATCAATGTGGTTGTATTAGTAGATTGTTCTTTTTTAAAATTTTTATTTATTTATTTGACAGAGAGAGAGATCTCGAATAGGCAGAGAGGCAGGCAGAGAAAGAGGGGGAAGCAGGCTCCCCGCTGAGGAGAGAACCCAATGTGGGACTTGATCCCAGGACCCTGAGATCATGACCTGAGCCGAAGGCAGGGGCTTAACCCTCTGAGCCACCCAGGCACCCAGATTGTTCTTTTTAATTGCTGTATAATATTCCAGAATGTGGCTAGACCACAATTGTTTGCCCATTCTGCAGTTGTTGGGCATTTGGGTTGTTCTCAGCTTTTTGCTATTAAAAATAAAGCTCCTGTGTTTTGGCGGGCCTTGTTCCAGGTCATAGGGTATACTTATATTTAACTTTAATACCTATTACCAAATTTTTTTTTTCCAAAGTGGTTGTACCAATTTACATTCTTACCAGCAGTTTGTCAGAGTTCTAGTCACTTGAGATCCTCACTAACCATTGGAATTGTCATCCTTTTCTATGCCAGCCATTCTGATCGCTATGTAGTAGTCTCTCATGGTGGTTGTACTCTGTGTTTCTTCAGTGATTAAAGATGTTTGGCACCCATTCATTTGTTTATTGCAAACCACAGTTAACGCTCTCACAGAGCACAGGGAAGGACTCCTAACAGACGTTCCTGTTTTTGCTTCAGGCCTCTCTAATCTCTGCTCAGTACATCTGCAGTGAGTGGTGTTTCTAATACGTAAGTTGGATCATGTTTCTCTCTTGCTTAAAACCTGTCTGTGGCATTCTCTTGCCTTTTGGATCAAGGGCCAGTCCTCGACCTGTCCGCACCTGCACAGACACCTGTCCCTCTCTCCAGCTTCATCTAGACCATTCTTCCTCTTACACTCCAGCCACCCCAGCCTACTTTGGGCATGTGAGTTGTTCCCAGTTTTAGGCTATTACAAATAAGCTCATGTCTTTCTCCTTCTCTGCATTCAACACTTTCTATAATTATATCCTGATGTGACTGTGTGACTGATGGCTATCTCCGCTACAAGACTGTAAGTTTCATAGGGGACAGCCTGGCAGTTGTCTTGCTCGTTATTGTATCTCTGGTGCTTAAAGTAGTGCCCGACATATCGTAAGTCCTCGGTTTATAATTGTTGAATGAATAAAGATGGCCTTAGTTTACAGATGATGCAGCTGAGGCTCTGAGAGGAAAGGTGGCTTTGGGTTGCACACCTGAGCCTAGGAGTCAGGTTTCCTGAAGATTCCCTGCTCTATCCGCTGCCACGCCCCACTGCCTCCGATAAAAGAGAGCACTTTCTGGTCACTTTTGGACAATTTTAGCCTAAAGAGGCTATGTTATGATTCTTGTTGTTGCTGTTGTTATCAGCTCCCCGGGGCAACTCCCAGGAGGTGGTGATGGGGTCTGTTTAGTTCACCACTGGATCATCAGCACCCAGTACAGTTCCATGGACTATGAGAGATGGTTAACATCGGCTAGACTGGTACCTGACTATTGGTGGCAATGAGGCATGGTTAATATGGACCAGCATAGAGAAAGATGTCAGACGCTATGGGACTGTCTTCGTGTTTTCATTTTGTTGGGATGTTATGGGACTGATTATTGCTCAAATTAGAAAACTTGGTGGCAGGTACCTGGAAATCGGTCACAGGCTAAACGGCGTTCACTCGAACCTCAATCATCTACTACTTCCTCGGGTCGCACCCAGGCAAGTTGGCTCTCATTTGTCCTCTTGGGAAAAGAGTTGGCTTGTACCAGGAAGCTGGAGACAAGAGGGCACTCCAACGGCCACAAGGCACCTACCAAAGAGATTAGGACTTTGCTCATTGTTGGCAAGCAAATTGAGACTGCTTATTGCAAATGGATCTTATTTGCTCACCATCAAGTCTTATCTGCTCATCCAAGCGGGTCTTGCTCCTGCGCTGCGCGGTGGCAGACGGATTCTGGGGACGGCAAGTAATAAAGTGGCGTTTCCCTTCCAATTGTCTCTCATTGAGACCTCTCACTAATTCGGATTGATTGCCCTAGAGCCCAGCACAGGGACTGACTGAGGTTTGTCTGGGCCACGATTTTTCTCACTGTTTTGGGATTGACACAGCAAGGGCGGTCCTGCACTGCCCAGGACCCTGTCCTTTTCAGCCAGGGCCCAAGGCCTGCGTGTGGGGGGTGTGAGGAGACAGTGGAATCCCGGGCTTCTGGACTCCAGATGCCTCCCCAGGAACAGGTCTGGAACGGTTCCTGTCTCCTGCCTCTGTTGTGACCATGGTCCTTCAAATTCCCAATTCCCAGGGGGCTTCAGTCTTTGTCTGCAGTGGCAATGGCTCCTCCAGCCTCTAAGAACCACCCAACTGGGGGTCCTAAGGTGCTTGCTTGCAGCCGTGCAGTCCTCCACTCCTGCCGTGGCCTGGCCCAAACTCTGGGTGCTGGCCTCCAGCCACGAACAGAAGCTGGGGGAGAGGGGAGGGAGAAACAAGAGCTCCTTAGTCCTGAGATGTCTTGATTTTAGGAACAGGGAGAGGCAGGGGTTCTGGGGTGCTGAGGGTGAAGCTGGGGTCTGATAGGGTGCGATGTACCCCTTCACGCCAGCAGCCGAGCCGAGCCATCTCTGCTCAGCGCAGAGCCCTCTGGTAAGTCCTGTGTTTAAAGGCCCAGCGCCCTGCCTGCCCCTGGGAACGAGGTCAGCCTTATGCCCCCTCATTCCCCTTCCTTTCGATTTCTGTGTGCTTTTAGTTCTCCTCCCGGTCCTGTCTCTTCTCTCACCCCCTCTTCCACAGCCCCATCCCCTCAGACCCATCTACCCCTCAACCCCATTCGACTGCCATTTGAAAAGGCCTGAAAATAATGTGAAATAATATAGTGTATCACCCAGAGGCTGCTGACAGGCAGCGCGGCCACCTCTGAAAACAGGCAGGGAGGCTGGGAGGGCGAGGAAATTATAGGCTGCACAAAGGAGAAAAAGTTAAAGTGAGAGCTCCATAAAAGAAAGTGGAACTATTATACTGCAAAATGCCAACTCATTACAAAGCGGCCAAATAAGAGAGAAATACGGCGCTGCCTGTAATAGCAGTTTACAAGGGAACATTGTACAGCAACAGAAGAGACGCTACCATAATTTGCTCTAACAACTCCAATTATCCCTTTTATTGATTTGGCAACACATTTAATAGGAGTAGCCACACCTCTTCTGTTACAAATCATTAAAGGTGTTGAACGGTGTAATTTTAAAATTGTCCTCCTACGGTTGTCAGTATGACAGCATAATTCCCCCTGATTTCGGCTATGTAAACACCGAGGCACGGTCATTTCCCCCTTACAAGGCCGAGATGTTGTCAGCCTGGGGTTTTTGTGCAGAAACATCCATTTAATACATATCTTTTCCCCCCAGCCCGCTCTCCTAATTGCAGAGGTTTGGTTTAGTACCCCCCTCTCCTCCCCTTTCTCTCTCATGTTTTCCCTCTTCTCTTCCAAGTAGGATGGTGTGTGTGTGTGTGTGTGTATGTGAGATGGGGATAGTGGAGCGAGGGAAATAAACAGGCTGCTTGGCTTTCCTTTTCTTTCTAGGCAGTCTTAATCGCCGCTTAAGTCTGGGCCCCGCACTTAACATCCACAGGGCAGGCCACGGTGCGCGTGCTCCCCCAGCCTCCCCCGGCCGCGCGCCCTGGTTGGGGGGCGGATGGCGCGCACGCGCTCTGGGCAGGACCCGCGCGCGCGCGCACCCGGCGGGCGAGCTGAGCTGCCCCGGAGGGGTGGAGGGAAGCGGGGTGGAGGCCATTGGCGCACGGTTGACAGGGTCGGCGGGGTCAGGGTCAGGGCGGGCTAGAGGCCCCCGGGGTGCGCGGGGAAGGGTTGCGGCAAGGGACGCCCAGGTAGGGGGCTGGTAGGTAGGAGAGAGCAGCGGGGAGGGCTGGTGGGGGAGGTAAGTGGCTGAGAGGCCCCGATGACGTTGGGGGGACTGATGGGAGAGGGGAGGGTGTGCCCGTCACCCACCTCTTTCTTGCCGCTGGTGCCCTGATGGAGCCCTGTGTGGGTTATTTACCCTGGGTCGGGCTCCCTCACCCACCTGCCAGCATCTTGGGGGAGTTTTGTGGGTTTTTGTCACCCATGCATTCCAGTAAGGAGATCCTCAACAGGCATTTGTTGAAGGGATAGGCAACTCGGTGCCCAGGAGGAATCCCAGCAAATGCCTGGAGGGAAGGCTCAGGCGGTGGAGAGGGGGAGCAAGGGGCAGAATGGCTTTTTGGGTGTCTGACCACGTGCCATGAGGTGGGGTTGGGCAGGATGGCTGGGGCAGGCTCATGTCCTCCTAGTCGCTCCTGAGACCACACCCAAACCAGTTCCAGTCCTGTGTGTGTGTGTGTGTGGGCTGTGTCTATGCCTGCTGGGACCACCAGCTCCTACTAGGAACCATTGGCCAGGTGTTAGGGGAGGAGAGAAGGGGTGTGCTTTGTCCAGTCAGGACTGTATTTTAAAGCCACCTCTGAGAAATATTTGGTCAAATTCCCCTACCTTGACTCTTCCTCTATATGATAGAGCTGGGCCTGGAGCCTCTCTGAGGGGGTGCTACTTTGGGTGAGTGGCGGGGAGCCAGGCTTCTAAGGCCGTGACGGGAATGAAGTAGACAGCCTGCACACACCTGCCCTGTGGCCTTGAACTCCACTCTGCACCATTTGACTTGGATCTAAGCTTCAGGAGGAGGGATTTAAGTTAGACCCAAAGAGTGTTGGTTCTAAGGACTCCATGGATTCAGATCAGGGGACTTTCCTAAGGTCAGGGGAGCTCCTTACTCTGCTGTGGGTTAACTGAAGGGCTCTCCAATTGGGAAAGGGGGTTGCTGACTCAAACAGTCATTGGTCATCACGGAGACTCTGCAGGAGCTGCGCGCCCAGCCTTGGCTCCCAGGACCATTAAGGGATAGATCTCTGTCATCTACCCACACATCTGTGGACCTTGTTTGCTTTCTTGAGGGCCTGGCTCTCCCCCCACCCCACACCTGAGCCTGCTGCACCTCCAAAGGAGAAAGCTTAGCTCTCCTTAAGCCCCACTGTTTTCACAGGAGAAAGCTTTGGCTCTGCAGTCTGTACTCCTGCACAGGGTGGGGGGAGTGAAGGCTCGCGCACGCGTGTGTGTGTGTGTGTGTGTGTGTGCGTGCACGTGCATGCCTGCCCATCTGTGGCCGCCTCTTTCTCCTCACTCTAAGCACTTCTGTGTGTCTCCGCTTCTGCCTTCCTCCTCAGCGCTTCTGAGTTTCTCTTTGTGTCTTTTTCTCTCTGGCTGTCTTTTTGTGCTTTTTGGGCTTCTTTTCATCTTTGTGTTTTTTGCTCACTATATTGTCATCACCATTTTTATGCTAGCTTTCTCCCACCAGACCATGAGCTCTGTGGGGGCAAAGACTGTCCTTCATCTCCCCGTGCCTGCATGTAGTAGGCGCCTCGTACATTTCTGTGGAATAAATGGGGGGGGGGTATTGGACTCTGCCAGAGAATCTTTTGTGTGTGCTTGCCGCCTTCTGCGTGTCTGCACATCTCTCTGAAGCCAATTTTGTGGCTTTGTGTGTAGCGGGACCTGGTTTATTCTCAGGGATATGTGTATTTCTTGGGAGTATTTTCCCTTTCCTTATTATTGTCTTCAGGTCTGCTGGTCTGCTTAAATGTCTCTCTGCCTCACGCCTGCAGGTCTCCAACACGGAGCATGAAGGGTGCCGTGTGCAAAGCAGGTGTCCTCCCTGGGTGTTCCTGTTGGGGAAACTGGACTTCCAAGTCTGCCCCTCTCTCCACCTGAGTGAGCTGCTCTCAAACTCTTCATCACAAGAGGCTGTGACCACCTGAAACTGCTCACCTCCCCCTCAGCCTTGGATCAGGCGAGCTGGGCTCTTCTCTATCTCCTCTCACAATGACCCCAATCACAGCACCTGCCCTTCTCTAATTGGCTGATGTCAGCGGAAGGAGGGAGGGAAGGCTGATGTCCAAGGAGGAAATCCCATTAGGGGAGCCGGAGCCAAGTTATTAGTGGTTAAGATGTAATTGGAGTTAGTGAATAATCTCATTTGATTCATCCCATATTTATGGCACACCCGGCTGTGTGACCTTGAGTGAGGTGCTTCACCTCTCTGATGAAATAAGACCTCAGTATTTGCCAAGGGCCTCTGGATTTCTGGCATTCTGAGTCCCGGAAACTGGAAGGAATCTCTCTCCACTGAACTCTGATAACTTGCTTCTGCCCCTCTCCTGGGATAGACTCAAACCTTGTCTCTGAATTGTTTGTGCATTTGCCTGAGTTCCCCTCCAAAACTCTGCACTTCTCTGCACTCCTTATCCCCCACAGGTAAGTGCCTTGCACCCAGTAGGTGGTTTATCAGTGTTCTGAGTGGGTGACCGAATGATCGAATGAGAGGCGCTGTGATTAATGACATAGAAATAGAATTCCGTGATCCAGTACTCAAGCAGCTCACAATTGGATGATGGTGAGCGGGGAGAGGGCCCCGCCCCGTACTTGCTTTGTGAGATGAAGTGAATTCCTCAGCCTCTTTGTGCCCCTATTTCTTCATTAATATTAGACAAGTAATAATGGCTACCACACAGGGTTTTATGAGGGTTAGGTGAGATCATGTGTGTAGTTGCAGTGGATGGTACTTAGTAGATGTATATCCTTGCTCTGCTTCTAAGTGGAGAAGGGCCACTAACCCCACAGATATCAGTAGGAGAGAAGTCAGTGGGGGGTGGGTTTTTGGATGGAGGCTGGGGGTATGGGGAATCTGGACTGGCAGGTAGCTCTTGCTTTCTTGTGCCATGTCGGGTTTTTTGCTTCTTTTTTTCTTCCTCCCTTTCCCCACACACAAAAATAGCAGGTGCTCAGAAAATACTTGCTGAGGGGCACCTGGGTGGCTCAGTCGTTAAGCGTCTGCCTTCGGCTCAGGTCATGATCCTGGCATCCTAGGATCAAGCCCCACATCAGGCTCCCTGCTTGGCGGGAAGCCTGCTTCTCCCTCTCTCACTCCCCCTGCTTGTATTCCCTCTCTGGCTGTGTTTCTCTCTGTCAAATAAATGCAATCTTAAAAAAAAAAAAGAAAAGAAAAGAAAAAGAAGATACCTGCTGAATCAATGAATAAAATGAAATCTATTTTTGTGTGTGGGGGCTAAAGACAGTAGACCCTGAATTGGGCTCCTCAATGGAATTACCTGGGATCTTTTTTTTTTTTTTTTTTAAGATTTCATTTAAAAAAAAGATTTCATTTTTTTAATTGACAGAGTAAAACACAGCTAGAGAGGGAACACAACAAGGGGAGTGAGAGAGGGAGAAGCAGGCTTCCCGCCGAGCAGGGAGCCTGATGAGCGGCTCAATCCCAGGACTCTGGGATCATGACCAGAGTCAAAGGCAGACCTTTAATGACTGAGCCACCCAGGCGCCCCTCACCTGGGATCTTTAAAAAAATCCACTTTGCCACTCCCAGCTTCTGCAATCCCATCCCCCCAACAAATTGATTTAGAATCTCCAGGCTTGGGTTCAGAAATCAGTATTTTTTTAAAGTTGCCCAAAGTGATGCTGACATGTGGACAATTTAGGATACCCTGGCCTAGGACATGATCAAGATTATATATATTTAATTTAATATACATTCGAAAATAACTGTTATCTGCTTTGAAGATATAAACACTAAACATTATTATTTGAACGTTGTTTATAAAAACCTATGTTCACACCCTGTGTTCCAGTCCCATGTCTCCTCGGCTACACTGGGGGTCATTTTCAGGGTAACACTGGGGTCAGGGTGAAGAAGGATGAATATTGGGGCGCCTGGGTGGCTCAGTTGGTTAAGCAACTGCCTTCGGCTTAGGTTATGATCCCGGAGACCGGGGATCGAGTCCCACATCGGGCTCCCTGCTCGGCAGGAAGCCTGCTTCTCCCTCTCTCACTCCCCCTGCTTGTGTTCCCTCTCTGGCTGTGTGTTTCCTCTGTTAAAAAAAAAAAAAAAAGATGAATATTTAAGTGAGGCTCAGTGTTGGGACTAGAGGGAGAGTTTAGTCTGGGTCACAGACATGAAGAGGGTGATGGGGAAAGCGAGCCAGCTGGAGGTTCTTAGCAGAGCTATAGACCTTGGAGCAAGTTACTAACCCCTACCTTCTAGAACCTCCAAAGAGCTTTTCCTGAGCACCCCTCGACAGCCTTTTTATCCCCCATAACATGGCTGGGCTAAAGTAAAGGGCAAAGGTAGGATGAGAACTTAAGAAAAAAAAAAAGTGAGTGAAAGCTTCTTTGTGAATATTTGACATGTTTTTGTGTTTTCGGCATTCTTGGTTTCCTGTGTCCGTTACACTTGTCATTACAAGGCTTTGCTTCTTCCACTCAATACATAATGACCAATACATAATGGGTCCCTTACCATGCACTAACCCAACTCTGTAATGTACAGATAATTGTTGTTTCCATTAAACAGATGGGGACTGAGGCTCAGAGACATTGACCTACTTGAGTTTACATAGCTAACAAGAGGTAGAGCTGAGAGGTGACCCCAGATCTTCTGACCCCAAGGCCGGTGTTCTTCCTTCATGCCTTCTTGGAAAGGGCCCAAGCTAGGGATTGGGGCATTCTCTCAAGGTGGCTAAGCTCCAGCAGAGATACAACTCGCTGAGTCTAGATCACTTCCCTTCATTGACCAGTGGCTTTGGCTGGTGGAGCCTGGGGAGAGAGGACCAGCTCTTGGGCCAACCCCGTTCTTCTTCTGGGCACTCATACTCCCTTCCTTCTCCTGAGCGGTCCCTCTTCAAGTGTGTGCCTGGTGCCCACAGAAGTTCTCCTCTCCCCCACCCTCTTCCCCTGCCCTGTTCCATTTGACTTCATTCATTCATTCATTCATTCATTCATTCATTCATTCATCTCTCCACCCACTAAAGCACTCAGCAGACATTCACCCAGCTTTACTAGGCTCTGTGCTGGTCCTGGCCCTGGCCCTTAGGCACTCTTTTTTTTTTTTTTTTTTTTTTTAAAGATTTTATTTATTTGACAGAGAGAAACACAGCCAGAGAGGGAACACAAGCAGGGGGAGTGAGAAGGGAAGAAGCAGGCCTCCTGCCAGGCAGGGAGCCCGATGTGGGGCCCGATCCCAGGTCTTCCGGGATCATGACCTGAGCCGAAGGCAGCCGCTTAACCAACTGAGCCACCCAGGTGCCCCCTCTTAGGCACTCTTACACAAGACAGGGCAGTGAGTTCAATGCTAATGCACTGGGATTGGCACCCTGCAGGAGAGACAAGGAAGAGGAGGAGGAAGCAGCTTCCAACAAGGTCCTCTGAAAATTGGTCTTTTCATGTTGCATGGGACAAGGGTCCAACTGGAATGGTTAGAAGTAGCCTCAGTGTGGCACTTAGGGGACACCGGCTGTTTGGATTGCCTTGAGGATGCTATTTGGTCAGTGGCCTGGACCACTGGCCACCTTGGGGTGCAGGGACCCCCTCCAATCTATCCCTAGTGCCTTTCAGAAGGCTTCTTTTCAGGTCCCTCAAAATGATCTGTGTTTTGAGAAGGGCTCTCCTCCTTCTAGGCTATATTCTTTCCTAGAATTCTGTTCTCTCAGTGTGTATGCAGATGTGTGTGTGTGTGAGAGAGAGAGAGAGAGCAGGAGGGAGAGAGAAGGAGCATCTTCTATATCCCATCTCTGCTTCTCTCCACTGCTGGTCTTAGGCAGACGATGGAGAGCTGGAGCCCCTGTTCTAGGCAGAGAGCCCCATCCCTGCCCTGTGCAGGGGCACAATGGCGCGGCTGCCACGGTACATCCTTCGTCTGTCAGGAGGCTTGCAGCGATGGCGAAGAGTAGACATGCTCATTTTGCATGACTTGAGAGCTCTCCTCAGAGCCTAGAAGGAGCCAGGGGGAGGACAGGTAAGAACTGGAGGAGGAATAAAGAAAGGCCTTGACCATGGGAAGACAGGGAAGAAGCATGGGATGAAAGGCCAATGGTTGTTGCCTCCCTCGAAGACCAGGACCAGGGACTTTTGGCAAGAGCAAGACTCCACCCCACCCCACCCCCAGCCCCGCAATGGCCGCACCTCCAGTGTTGGAGGTGAGCTGAACCAAACCAGGTCTAGGCTTTGTCCCCCGCGGGGGCAGCATGGGTGTGGGGGGCAGTTCTGAGGTCTCAAGGCCAAGGGTTTAAGCCCGTAGCAAAGTTTGTGGTGTCAGCCCTTTACTATCTGTCTCTCCCTCATCCTGTGTCCCCCCACTGCCAGCCCCCACCCCAATCCTCCTCCTGTCCTGCTCCTCCTCCCTTTTCCATTTGGAAGAAGGAGGCTGGCTGTCTTTGTATTTTAACTGTAGCAAAAAGATTAAATTGTTTACGAGCCGGGAGCCTCGGCTGGCTGGATGAGCCGGAAGAGACAAAGATAGACATTCTAATTCTCCCCTGTTCTCCGGGCCTCCGTCCCCCTGGCTGCTGCTAATTCTTTTATCTGCCCCCAACACTCCAGGCATTATGTGCATTCATAAAAAAGGGGGGGGAGTGGAGAGAGCCCTCGCCGAAGCCAGCAAAATTACTGTTCTCTGCGCGGATTCTCCGATAGCAATCTCTTGAATGCTGATTACTTTCCCCCCACTCCCGTGCCCCCTCCCCCCTTCCCCAGCACCCAACATAAGTTGGTCTTTAACCCTTTATCTTTAGCAAGCAGAAAGACACGGAAAACATCTCACTCAGTGGGTGGAAAAAAAAAAAAAGCAAGGGGGGAGGGAGAGGGAAAAAAAAAACCCAGCACGGAGAAGAATTACTGTTATCTCCCCACCAGAAGAGGAACAGCAGAGATAAGGGAGGCCTGAAGAATTAGAAGAAACGTAGCATTGGGGGCTCTAAATTCACGCCGAAGCTGGTCGTATTTGTCTGTCACGGGGGTTCATAATTTTCCGGGGTTGTTTTGATAGACTTATTGTGCGGACTGCATAGAAAACTCATCAGCATTTGTTGCCTCTGAGCATTATTGTCAGAGGTAACTGCGTGTCTATAGACTGGGGGAGATAATGGCTGAAGTAGAAAGCAGATAAAGCCTGGGCCCTTCTCATTAAGGACTATCTCTGCCTCCGCAGACCGGCTGGGATTGAGTGACTGGGGCGGCAGCGCGGGGCATACATTATGCCAGTGAAAGCGAAAGGCGGCCACGGGACTGTGGGCAGCCCAGTGTGCACTGCCCAGAGGGGCTCTGTCCTCAGGGGCCCAGTCCGGGGCACCTGGAGGGTGCCCTCAGCAGGAGGAGGTGGCCCTGGGCTCCCTGAGCTGCAGGGGTTTGTGATACCACTGTGTGTGTGTGTGTGTGTGTGTGTGTGTGTGTGCTTGTGCGTGTGTATGTGTATGTGTGTGTTGTGGGGGCTGAGGTGAAGGCAGTGGTCTGGTTCATATGAGGTCCGCAGAAGGGAACCGGTGTGCTTGAGGCCTCCCAGGGAGGGAGGGCAGAGCGGTTCTTCTGATTCTGGCAGCTTCCACTTTGGTCCATGCCTCACATGGGGAGTCTGAGAGGCAAGCTTCCCATAACCCAGACCACTGTCCATGCAGGGGTCGGGGAAAGGGAGGCCTTCTACTCTCTTAGCGCCTAGCACCTGTGGGCCTCTCTCCTTCCTCTCCTCCCCGCTTCTAGCACATTCTTTTGCAGTGCCCATGAGGAGTCAGGGGTTGTGGAGTGTTGCCAGCGTGTTTTGTGTGTAAACCCACTGGCCATCTTCTTCCCTCCATCTTCCACTGGAACCACCCTCCTCTTACCTCCCTCTCCCAAAAAAGCCGGAGAAGGGGAGTGGACACGTCTAGGCAGAGAGGCTCACAAACGTCCTCAAGCCAAGTCCTGAAGCCAGGTTGGGATCAAGCCATATCCTTAGAGTGGAGGCTGGAATCGGCGGAAGAGGGCTCTGTGTAGCCTGGGATAGGAGCGGGGGGCTCTCTCCGGCCTTTCTCCCATCTGTGAGATTGTGGAGAATAATGTCACCCACCTCACGAAGGGGTTGTAAGGACTGACGAGAATACTTATTTAAGGAAGTTTGTTAGTGCCTGGATGTTCTCAGTGCCCACTACACCTGTTACCTTCACAGTGGCTGACCCTCTGTGCCTCCCAGGCCCAGGGTTTCCTTCGGCATCTGGCCAAGACTTGGGGGGCTCTGGGGAGAGGGGCGTGTCTTGGCTGTAAGTGAATGCTTTATCCTTGTGTCCTGCTCCCAAAAAGGTGAGGCCTTAGTGTTTCCTGAGCCTATTCTTCTCAGTTGGCTGATGAGAAAGCCGCCCGGAGAAGAAAGGGACCGGCCCAGGGCACACAGCAGGTCCCAGACAAAGATGGACAGATGACAACAGCTCACAGCTCCTGGGAAATGGCTCCCGTTTCTGCCTGGGAGGCTGGCCAGGGAGGAGAGAGCCCTGGTACTTGTAGCCTTAGGGCACAGAGATGACCCAAGGCCCTGCCCCTGGCCCCGGGGTCCCTGAGCTCGCCACCAAGGCTATTTGGGTCTGCAGCTTGTGTGGAATGATGTGGGTCAGGCTCAGGAATGTGAGCACTTCTAGCAGTTGACTGATCTCCAATATTTGGTTGGTCGAGGCCCGCTGAGAAGGGCCAGGGTCAACAGCATAGGGATTTGGTGATGGGGGGAGGGCAGGGAGAGGGTGCTGTCAGGTCAGGAGGAGGGGCCCCAGGCAGGGTATACTTATGGGGGAATATGGTCACCTCAGGGTCGCTGGTCACAGAATTGCAGTGTGGACAATGGGGAACCACCAGACATGGCTTCTCCTGGTATAATGGAGCCCCAGCATTGACCCACTCACCTCTCCTGGGCGCCTGGCCAGAGTCGGAAACTGGGAAGAGGGTAGGGACTCAGCATCCACTGAACACTGTGCCACATGTCCCACCTGTCTTCTGTCAGCCTTATAGCTTGGGTCTCCTTAATGCCCTTAGAGGGGGGCATCACCACCCCTGGTTTCCAGTGAGAAAATGAAGACCTGGAGAGGCTTAGTAACAGGCTCAAGATCACAAAGTTAATAAATCAGAACCAGCACTGAAACCCAGGACTCCCAGATTCCAGAGTCAGGATTTGTCAGTCTCCACCGCCCGTATCTTCCTTTTAGGGCTAGCAGGTTCACAGACTCTTCCTTCCTTCCTTCCCTCCTTCTTTCTTCTGTTAGGCAACCTTATCAAGCTCCCGTCATGCCCAGGCACAGTGCTGGGTGGGCAGTATGCTGACTGGCCGGCTGGACTAGTGGGGAAGATTGCCAGTGTCAGTTAGGAGAGGGAGTTGACGTTGCCAGGGTAGGGAAAGGAGGGTCCAGGGGACAACTGAATCAAGGCCTCAAGATCAGAAGGCTGACAAGGTGGAAGGGTGTTCCAAGCAGAGGGAACAGGCTGTACAAAGACCTGGAGGCCGCAAGGAGCATTGAATGGACATTGAGCTGGGAGCTGGGTGTCAGGGCTGGACAGGCTGGGCTGTGCCTTAAATATCAGGGGAAGGAGACAGGGACTTATCCAGTGCGTTGCTGGGAACACCCATGGGTTCCAAATGGCTTGAAACTCTCATCTTCTGGAAAGCCGGGCTCTGCCAATGACAACCACACTCCTCAACCCCGCCCTCCTTGACCTGTTCAATGAAAGACTGATTCCTGATGGCAGAATTTGGCACAAGTGACAGAATGCCAGGTGGAAAGAACATAGACTCTGGAAAGCCCGGATCTCACAAACTGAGATTCAAACCTCTATCTCAAGCTGCGTGGCCTTGGGAGCCAGGAGTGTAATCTCCCTGGACTCACTTTTCTGATCTATAAAGTGGGGACAACATCTAGCTCATGGAAGTACTGCAAGAATTTCCTGAGGATGGCGTAATGAGCCTGGTGCCTGGCAGTCTTGGAACAATGAACAAAAGCCATTTCTCCCCACCTCTCCCCCACCCCCACATGCTGCCAGCATTCTGGCCAGGGTCACGGGATCTGTCCTTGCCCTTCTCAGGGTGCTCACCTTGCAGGGCTCACCCTCCTTGAAACTCTGTGGTTTTGGTCATTCATTGTCTCCCTGTGTCCAAGCACTCCTACTGCCCTTTCTTACTTTTGTTGACAATGACATCCTGGCATCCAACCCAGCTTGCCCTTCTTGGCAGGACACCTGGTATTTTTAAAAATTATTTTATTTTATTTGAATCCAGTTAATTAACATATAGTATATCATTAGTTTCAGAGGTAGAGTTTAGTTATTCATCAGTTGCATATAACACCCAGTGCTCATTATATCACATGCTCTCCTTCATGTCTGTCACCTGGTCACCCCATCCCCCAGGACACCTGGCATTTGCACCCCATTCCTGTTCCCCAGCACAAATACCCGTCAGCCCAGCTCTGCTGTGGCCGACAATCCCTGGACATAGCTTCACTTGCCTAGACCTATGGACTGTTCCCTCTGCCTTCCTGCCTCTCCAGACCAGAGCTGTCCCTTGTCCACGCTTCGGTTTTGCTCTTTGTGACAGAGCTATCTTCTGGGCAGTCCCCATGCCTGGAAGGTCATAGAGTCATCCTGCAGCTTAGATTGGGTGGAGGCATAGATTTAGGCCATCCTGGTGGCCAGTGGGCTCTGAATGAGGTAAGTGGCAGAGACGTTTAACCCAGAGGACAGAATTCTAGCGAAGAATCGGGAGACTTGATGGAGCCCCAGCTAACTGGCTGTGTGTCTGTGTTAAATCATGGACTCTCTCTGGGCCTCAGATTATTAACCTGTAATTGGAGATGATCCATCTCTAAAAGACCAATCTGGCTCTAAGGGTCTGAGATTCTAGCCGGGAAGGGCCAGAGGCCACAGCAAAGGTCTCAGGCAGCATAGGACGCAGCGGGGAAGCCACCCGAGCCCTCAGCTCAGCCCTACCCCCGCTGGCTCCAGAGACTGCTCCCTCTGCAGGATTTACAATGGGCTGAATTCATTTGCATGACAAAATTGGCTCGGGTATCCAAGTGTTGCGGGAAGACAAGTGTAACATTACGCAGAACAAGCAGCCCAGAGGAAGGTTACCGCCGCCTACAATGAGGGAACAAGGAGCCCGCCCACCCGCTGCTTCTGCCAACCTTTCATCCGCTGGCAGAGTGGGGGGCTGCCCTGGGGCGGTGTCAGGGGCAGGGTCGGGATGGGGAGGAGATGGCACCTGCCCAAGGATCTGGGGTAGGAGGACTCCTGCTCCCAGTGTCCTCCTACCATTAGGGTGAGGAGGTTTCTTTGCTATTTCTAAATACCTACACCCTTTCATTGGTTGCCTGGTTAGTTCCCCACTCTCAAGACTTGGTAACAGAAACATTTTCTGAACCATTACCCATGCCATCATCCACCCATCCACTCACTCATCCACACATCCATCATCTATCCATCTGTCTACCCACCCACTCATCCACCCATCCACCCAGTTGTCCATGCATCCACCCTTGCCACTCATCCATCCATCCTTCCACATGCCCACCCACCTCTACCCACTCACCCTACACTCACCCATTTACCAATCTCTCTGCCCATCCTATGCACCTGTCCACTCATCCTTTTATATCCCTACCCTTTCATCCTTCCATCAATCCATTCATCCATCCATCCACTCATCTACCCATCCACCCGTCCGTCCATCCATCTATCTACTCTTCCACTCATTCATTCATCCTTCCATGTGCCCACCCATCCCTCCCCCATTCAGCTACCTTCAGGTATACACTCGTCCCGTCCCTATACCAGTCTGTCTGCCCATCCTTCCACCCATCCATCCAATAATCCATTCATTAACTCACCTATCCTTCTTTCCTTCCATGTCTCTAACAAAAACAGATACTGGACACTTTTTTTATGTGTCAGGTAAAGCTCCAGACATTTCTCTGTGTCTCAGCTTCCTCCCTGATAAAATAGGGATAATAATAGTATCTACCAGGGTTGTTTCTGGCCCAGAGTAAGTGCTATGTAAGTGTTTTCTACTATTAATCTTAGTAGGCACTGGAGATCTAAAGGTGAACAAAACATGGTTGCCGCCCCAGAAAAAAATCACAGTCTTTCGTGGGGATAGGAGGTACCAGAAAGCTGGTGCTGCAGTCCTCTGTGGGATGTGTGCTGTCACGGGGAAGTATAAGGGGGGGTCAGAACTCTGGCCTCTTGTCTCATCTGTGACTTTGCTTGCAAGTTAGGTGGAGGCAGAAAGCATTGTTATCAGTCTCCCTGTGACAGGTGAAGAAACGGAAGCTTAGGAAGGCCAGTGGACTGCCTACAACCCCACTCCTGCAGAGCCACCGGGACTGAATGCTATGTCTTCTGATTTGGGGACATCCCAGTGGCCTGGGCCATACTCTCCCTGTCCTCTTCAGGCAGCCAGATGACTCTGCTCCAAAGCTGAGTCCCGGTGCATGAGCAGCACCTCAAGGTCCAGATCCCAGAGGAAGAGAATGGCCAAGCTCTAAGGTACCACCCAGAGCCCCTCACCCATTCTGAGCCCCTCAGGTAAGGTAAAGACAGACAGTGGCCAGGTGAGGTGGGTCAGCTCGGGAGACCGGAATGGGGTGGGGAAGGTGGACATCCATTTGGTCTTTGGAATTGAGGCCTGAGCTGTGAGTTGCTGGCTATCCTACGGGAGGCAATCCCAATGGTAGAAGAGGATCAACCCAATGAAAGCCCAGCGCAGCCCATTTGATCATTTATGATTATAATGCTCAGATCCTAATGAGCAAAACTGCCCCTGACCAGGTGGTCATTTCCTTCTCCCGAAAAGTCTGAAAATATTCGAGAAAGCAGAATGTGGTAGAAGGAGGGTGGCTTTGGGGTGTTGCAGGCCCAGCTTTGACCCAGCGTCACCTAATGCTATCTGTATGAGCTCAGGCAAGTCGCTGGACTTCTCTGAGGCTGGTCTGAGAAATGAGACTAACATACCTCCATCCCAATATTCTGGGACAATTAAGTCATAATTGCCAATACTTACAATGTGCTTACTGTATCTTTCTCGCAACGAACTCATACAATGATCTTTTAATTTTTTTTTTTAATTCCAGTTTTTATTTTGGAGTAATTTTAGATTTTCAGGAACATTGCAAAGATAGTACAGAGAATTCCTGTCGGCCCCTCCCCCATTCCAGAAAAAATGGGGTTGGTCCTAGTTTTCATACTCTCTCACGAAATGGCCCGGGCAGGCTGGTTCCCAGCCTCTGCATCCGTGTCCTTCTCCAGTCAGGGTCAAAGCCAGGAGAGGGCAGAGAGGCAACTCTTGGAGAGTGCTTCATACAGAGCAGAGGACTGATGGAGCAGTGCTGGGTGGTGATGGTTTTCTCCGGGCTGGGTGACTTGTCAGAGCTTACCAGCAGGCACACAGTAGGTGCTCAATAAGAATTTTGTTAAATAAACCACAAATAAGTAAATGAAGCACAGAGCATTTGGCTTGGTGTCGAAGATTGAATTCAGGCACTTCTAGGAGCTTTTCCAAATTGAAAACTCAAGAATTCTAAAATGAAGGGTCTCTTCTCTGGCCAGGCTCCCTTTTCCCTTGAGAAATGCGAATGACCTGTGTCTTGCATACAGTAGGTGCTCAGTGGTGATACCCATGCTGATATCTCTGTGGACACTTTCCCTCGGTCTCAATTTCATCTCCACTTATGTCAATTTTGTTGTACTTTATTGTGGGTTTCTTGCAAGCTGCCTCAGATCCTTGTGGTGTGTGTGTGTGTGTGTGTGTGTGTGTGTGTGTGTGTGTGTGTGTGTTGCATAATGGTACATAAAGGACCCCATGAGTCAGTTATGGATGGCAATGATGGTGGCATGTGTTACAGGCAAGGTGAGTGGGAAGTCCCCACCTCAAGATTCTCGGGGGGCCCTCCCCTTGGAGGTTGTTTTTTTTTTTTTTCTTAAGGATTTTATTTATTTATTTGAGAGAGAGGTCAGAAGGAGAAGCAGGAGTTGAGAGCCTGATGTGGGACTCGATCCTGGGACTCTGGGATCATGACCTGAGCTGAAGGCAGTTGCCCGACCAACTGAACCACCCAGGTGCCCCTTGGAGGTTCTTTTTGTCTATTTAGTTACTTGGTTCCCACATGTGTTAGGCACCCACCGTGTGCCAGGCCCATCCTGGAGGCACTCTGCTCTTGGCAGCTCAGTGCCTGGTGGAGTGGTTAGCAGACGCCACATCAGGCCAGCAACCTCAGCTGTGATAAGAGTCTTTTGGGACCTGACCTGGGGAGCTCCAGAGGAGGATGCACCCCCCATAATCAAGCATTTGGGGCTCAGTTTGGAACATCCTACTCACTTCTCTCCTTGAAGTCCTTCTCATCCTTCAAGATGAACGCTCATCTCCTCCTGACTGTCCCTCATCTCCTTATTGCCCCTCAGCAGCCCCAGGCACTCTCTCCCCCACAGTGTCATGTCAACCTAAGTCAGGCCCCCTCAGGCCTCCCTGTCTGGCTCCTCTCCCAACAAGACTGCGAGGTTCCCTGAACAGGAATGGGGCTCCCTTTTTGGCTTCTTGCCAGCACTCAGCATCATCCCCAGCATGTGGGAAGCACACAAATGATGTCCTGCTTTCCGCTGTCTCCAGCACTTGGCACTCCCGGGTGCACATCAGGGCTCAGCCCCCACTGGCCAGCAGCCGGCACTGATCTCAGGTTACTGGTTATGGGGCAGGAGTGGTGGGGGTGGGGGTGGGCAGAGGATAGACCAGAGCTGGGAGGGTCAGATCTGGGGATACTACTGGTCTTCCCTCATCTGTGGTGACCCAGAGAGCCCCAATAGTGGGCTGAATTGTGGTACCCCAAAAGGAGGTGTCCAAATCCTAACCCCCAGCACCTGAGATTGTGGCCTTCTTTGGAAATAGAATCTTTGGGATGTAACTAATTTAAGGATTTTGAGATGAGGTCACCCATAGGGTTGGCCCCTGAGCCTGTGACTCGTGTCCTTACTAGAAAAAGAGATGTGAGACAGAGAAACAAGGAGGCGGAGGTTGGAACAAAGCAGCTGGAAACCAAGGGCTGCTGGCCGCCACCAGAATGTGAGGAGAGAGTCGTGGCGTAGACACTCTTCAGAGCTTTGTTGTGACAACCCAACGACTACACTCATACGGCCCCGTTCCCCAATCTCGCTCCGCCCGCCTCCAGCTCGAATTTCTGGCAGTCTCTTAGGACAAAGAAAGGACATCACCCATCCTCATCCTTCAACCCAGGTGGTTGTCAGCAGCACTGACCACCCAGATATTGGTGACTCCCAGCATGTACTTCTCTGGGCCTCAGTTTCCCCATCTGATGGCGAGTTGGACAAGTTTATTTCTAAGACACTTTGTAGCTTTCAGACTCCATGAATATAGAAGTCAACCCCCCCCCTTTTTTTTTAATGTTTAACCTTTCCTGTTTCAGAAGTTGGTGGTGGTGAGAGTGTGGTGTTGAATGGGCACCAGCCTCTTTCCTAATGATGATTCTGTGCTCTGCCTCCTCTCTGTAACCCAGACGGTAACCAGGGACCCCCTGAAATCCTGTGGTCCATTACAAGCCTGCAGGCAACCCCGTCATGATGCCATTTCTGCAGCTCCTTCATTAGGCGAGCGGAGAGCTGCCTCAGTGTCTGTGAGGGATGGGTGGTGCTTGGTAGTGACTTTAATTCAAGGCCTGTGTCTCTGCTGAGCCCCCAAGTTTTCCCATTTCCCCTCCCCGCACCACACCTTATCTACTCCTTACATGCCCCCATCATTCCTTCCTGTTTCCCCTTTTCCTGCCTGTGGGCGGATGAGTGACTATCATGGGTCCAGTTGTGTCCTCAGTGGCCTGGCATCTCACGTTCTTGCCTGTGGGGTAGCATTTATTCCAGCAGTGATTCTCAACCCCGTGACTTCATGATAGAATCTCCTGGGGATTTAAAACATCCCCATGCCAGGGCTGCACCCCAGAAATTCTGGGTTCATTGCCAGGTTATTCCCGGGGCCTGGGGCTCAGAGGCCCAAGCCTTCAGGGACAGACTGGGAGAAGAGGGCTGGGATCTTACAACAATGCTGTGAATCAGGGGGCAATACCCCAGTTTTATATCAGGCCTATGGTGGGACAGGGGTGACCTGAGCAAGGAGCTGCTTCTCCCAGAAGCTCCCTTCTCTCTTCTGCCGGGTGAGGGGGTTCAGCCATTCCGGCTGAGTTCATCTGCGTTCTGCTGTCTGTAAGGACAGTGACACAACTTCCTGGCACTGCATCATGGCCCAGCCATTAAAGCAGAGCCTGGCTGCCAGAGTTCGATTCCCCACTTTCTAGCTCTACGGCTTGAATGAGTTTTGCAAGGCTTCCTCCATTTTCCCATCTGTAAAATGGGGATGAAAACTCTTTCTTGCTCACAGACTGTAAGGACTAGCTGAGCTCATGCATCAGAAATGAGCTGGGGGCCGCAGGAAGTTCTTTTGTCAAGCAGCGCTGGCCTTCATTCGGCATCATGGTTTTGCTGTCGTTATTATTACTCCTGCTATTACAACTTCGGCAGCATACCAAGCACTGCACTAAATTCTTTATTATCTCATTCAATCCTCACAGCCACTGGAGGACGGGAAGACCGAGGCTCCAAGAGGCCACGTGACTGCTTGGAGCCGGTGGTCCGACCTTGGCCGAGCCCAGAATCCCGTGCCGGCATGCCTGAGTCCCCAGCCTAACCTGAACCCAGCACAGTTTTGCAAAGGTCCAGCCATCCAGGTGCAGCGGGAGGAAGAAGGAAGCAGGAAGTGAGGACCTACTGTGGTCCTGTGATCAAATTTAACCCTTATAGCTGGCAGAGCAGGCCGGTCTGATTATTTCTGATGTAGGAAGGGGGTTTCTTTTTTTTAAGATTTTATTTATTTATTTATTTTACAGAGAGACATAGATCACAAGTAGGCAGAGAGGCAGGCAGAGAGAGAGGGGGAAGTAGGCTCCCCGCTGAGCAGAGAGCCCGATGCGGGCCTTGCTCCCAGGACCCTGAGATCATGACCTGAGCCGAAGGCAGAGGCTTTAACCCACTGAGCCACCCAGGCGCCCAGGAATGGGGCTTTCAGAGAGGGTCATCAGAGTCCTTACTGCACCTGGCATGGCAGGCCTGCTACCCTGGGGTGATTTCACCCCAGATTACACCAGTAGAACCAGAAGCTTCCCTGACTGGAGCTGCTTTCCCTTGTCAGGGGTGGGACCTGGCTGCTCACATCTGCCAGGTTGTGTGAATCTGTGGGTGTGTGAGTGTGTGGATGAGTGTGGGAGCAAATGTTTGCCTCCTTCTTTCTACTGACCCCAGAGCAGCTCTGCTTAGATCTGAGCAGTCCAAGGGGAGAGTGTGTGTGTGCGCGCGCGCGCGCGTGTGTGTGTGTGTGTGTGTGTGTGTATTTGGCTAGGGATGGAGGCCCTTTGTCTCCTGGGCTCTGTACCCCAGGGAGATTGGTGGGGGGGGGGGTGTGTGGGGCCACCTGGGAAGGCATGAGCACTGAGAGTGGGAAGGAAGGCAGGGTAGCCCATTAATGTTGCCCTCCTGGTGTGGGGGGGAGGCGATAAGTGGCCCCAGCCGGCTGTGCTGAGGACCCTCTAACTAGCTTGTTGCCATGGGGACACTGGCTATGAATACAGGCCTGGAAGTCCAGCTCGAGCCTTCCTACCCCTCCCCTCCCCACCCTGGCAGGTGGAGACCCCCAGCTGGGGTGTGTTTGTCTGGGAAGGGGGCTGAAGGGCCATCCCATCTACTTGCTCTGTTTTTTAAAGCAAAGGCCTCCATTCCTTCTCCCACATCTTCTCTATGAGAGGTCTCTTGGGTCAAGGGAGGAAAGGACTTTCTCTGACTTTCTGGGGAACGGGGGCCTCAGGATTTGGGGTTAGCTTCCTGTTTGCTCAGGTTTGGCAGGTAACTTGGGCAGGAAGAGAAACACATGTGGTCACACAGCTACACCTGCCTTCCAGACAACACAGCGAACTCTATAAGGAGCCCAGGCCCCTGCTGGCCCCGGAGGCGCTGAGGGGTGTGGGACTTGTCCCACTTTATGTGACAACCACCAACTCTCCCACCATGAGGTCTGGAATAAGAACCCCTGGGGGGGTTTGTAAATATTTTTAATTTTGAAAAAATTGAAACATTAAAAACCAGAGAAGTTTCATGAACCCTAAATGCTTATCACAACAGTCATCAGCTTTGCCTATTTGCCCAACTTGCTTCATCTATCCCTTCCTTTTTTTTTTTTTTTTGGGGGGGGGTGGTTGCAAGCAAATGCCAGAGAGCCGGCCGTTGCACAGGAAAATACTTTAGAATGTACTTCTTGCTGGTTACTGACCATGCCGTGATCACACCTAAGAAAATGAATAGTAATTGCAGTAATGAAGAGGATCTGAGTCTTGGTCTAACCCGAGGTCCATCATTAAATACGTGGACCCATGCTCCGCGGGAGAAGGGAGGCCATGCTGCAGGGACAACTCTGTGCTATAGCTTTGGATGAATGCCTATGGCTTTGAGGGGGCGCTTATTTTGCTTTATGGGGTCTCAGTTTCCTCCTATGCCAGAGGAACTTACTTACCTCTTCCCAGGCTGTTGGGAGGATCAAATGAGATTATATGTATATGGTACTGGGCACACAGTGGGGACTCAGTAAATGATGGCAGTGATTACTGTGCTCCTAGAGGAAACTGAAGTTCAGAGAGTGACTTGCCCAAGGTCACACAACTCAGAGTAGTGAGTCTGGCATGGAAGCATGGATCTTCTCAGTCTGCTAAGCTGTCCATTCAACATAGGCTCCTCTCACCCCACTCTGATCCTGCCCCTGCTCATTATCACCCCACACTATGTATGGAAATGACCCAAGGGTTGACTTCAATAGGTCCCTTTTTTTCTTGAGCCAGTGGGTCAGTCATAGTGGTGTAAGCCAAGCTGGTCATGGAACACCAGCAGACCTAGCTCCAAGACATCTAGAATGAGACCCTTCCCCTCGCTGGGCCTCAGTTTCACCATCTGGGCACTGACCCCGGCATGGTCTCCAAGATGTCGTTCAGTTCTACTTTGCCCCCACCTGGGTTAGTAACCCTGGGAATGTGGGGGATGTTGGAGATTGATGGGGGGATTCACGGCAGTCCAAGACCCAGGCTGCCAGACTGTGGGTGGTGGTAAGGGAGAACATTTTGTCTTGGGGAGCAGAAACGGAGTGGCCCAGTTTAGTAGAATCAAAGAATCTCCCCTCTTCCTGCATCCTGAAACTGAGTCTGTGACTTGCCCATTTTAAGTATCATGTAGGTGAGATATAAAATCCCACTGATGTCATGGATAGAATGAGGTAGAAGATTAGCAAGGAAACAGAAGATTTGGAAAATACTCAATACCAACCAAGTCTAACAGACACTATTTTCAAATAATGATCTACTAGACTATTCCACCCAACAACTGAAGAATACACATTCCCAAGTGCTCATGGAATGTTTTCCAGGAAAGAGCATATCTTAGGTCACACACCAAGTCTCAATAAGTTGAAAATGATTGAAATCATACAAAGTACATTCTTGGACAACAGTGGAATAGAATTAGAAATCAAGAACTGAAGGACATTTGGAAAATTCATGTATATGTGGAAAGGAAACAACACACTCCTAAATAACCAATGGATCAAAGAAGAAATCACAAGGACATGAGACTTTGAGATGAATGGAAACAAAAATATAGCATTCCAAAGTTTATGAGATGCTGGGAAAGCAATTGTAAAAAGGAAATTTATAACTGTAAACACCTACATTAAAAGAGAAGATCTCTAATCAATGGCCTAACTTTCCACTATAACGGAAGAGGAAGAGCAAACCAAATCCAAAGCAAGCAGAAGGATGAAACTCATAAAGATTAGAGTGGGATAAATGAAATAGGGAATAAGAAAAAAGGGTGAAAATCAACCAAACCATTTGTTGGCTCTCTGAAAAGATCAATAAGCTTGACACACCTTTAGCAAGACTGGCAAGAAAGAAAGTGAGAAGACCTGAATTATTAAAATCAGGAATGAAGGTAGAGATATCACTACTGGCCATACAGAAGTCAGAAAGATTATAAAATGTTATGGACAGAGATACTCAGAAGAAGCTGCACACCCTTTCTAGAGATAGAGAGAAAACCACCCTGAATGGCCACCAGTAGTTGCCTTCAGGGGCCAGGAGGGGGAGGAAGGGCATTTGCTTTTTATTATAAGCCCTCTTGGGCTGTTTCTTTTAAATGGTTTTACTGTAAAATATACGTATGTACAGAAAAGTGAATAAAAAGAGAAGTACTGAGCTCAGAAATTTATCACCAATGAAACACCCATGGAACCAGCACCCAGGCAAGAATTAGAAAACTGCCTTCTGCCCAGATGCCTCCCTCCTATCTTCATTCAACCCCACATCCCCTAAAGATGGCCACCATCTTGACTTTATAGAGAGTACTTCCTTGTTTTCCCTGATAGTTTTGCCATCTCTAAACACTATAGTTTGGGTGCCTGGGTAGCTCAGTGGGTTAAAGCCTCTGCTTTCGGCTCAGGTCATGATCTCAGGGTCCTGGGATTGAGGCCCGCATCGGGCTCTCTGCTCAGCAGAGAGCCTGCTTCCTCCTCTCTCTCTGCCTGCCTCTCTGCCTACTTGTGATCTCTCTCTCTCTGTCAGATCAATCAATCAATCAATAAATCTTTAAAAAAATAAATAGGGGCGCCTGGGTGGCTCAGTTGGTTAAGCGACTGCTTTCGGCTCAGGTCATGATCCTGGAGACCCGGGATCGAGTCCCACATCGGGCTCCCTGCTAGGCCAGAAGCCTGCTTCTCCCTCTCTCACTCCCTCTGCTTGTGTTCCCTCTCTATTTGTGTTTCTCTCTGTCAAATAAATAAATAAAATCTTTAAAAATAAATAAATAAACACTATAGTTTGGTTTAGTTCATGCTTTGGGCTTTATATAAATCCAACCATACAGCAGGTCTTCTTCTGGGTGTGCCTTTTGCATTTAACGTGATGTGTGTGAGATTCCCCCGGGTTGTTGCGTGCAGTACTGTGTTCATTTTCTCTGCCATGTTGTATTCCATTTTAGGAGTATACCACAATTTATGTGTCCATTCAACTACTGATGGAATGGGCTTTAAAACACACACACACACACACACACACACACACACACACACACACCACATACATGAAGATAAATTGCTAAAAATATTTTCAATAAAATATAAATTAAGAATGGAACTCCATGAACATGAGTTTAATTTTCACTTCTGAGACTCTCACTTTCTTTTTCTGCTCTAATCAGTCATGAAGCCAGTATGGGAACCAGAGAAGACAGGCCACTCAGGGAGGAGCCCAGGGGTACAAGATCTGAGAGATGCCATGTGCCGAGGGGCCTCTCAGCAGCCTTCTTCCGTGACCTTCAGCTTCAAATGGGGGGAGTCACACAGATGGAGCCAAGATTATTCTGTCCCTTCCACCCGAGGCCTGCAGCTTCTCAGCAGAGCGAGGGTGCACCTGCAGGAACTGGAAAGGGGCAGGCACGCGTGTGGGCACGCATGCACGTTCTCGAGGTGGTGGCCACGGCAGGTCCCTGACCAGTGGGCGAGGTCTGTGCCTGGAGTCGTTGGTGGAGGGGGGGAGAAATCCCCTCATTTCTGAAGAAATGTCCCAGATTAGATTTGTAAATCAAAAACCAATATATAACATGCAAGAATTGATCTGTTTTATATTCCTCAGTTACATTTTTGTGAAGCACATTTAGAAGATTTAGAACGTATTTGCGCCTGCTGGTTGGGCCATTATATGCTTGAGTTCATACATCTATTTGTGAGGCTATAAAACAGGCATCGACTACCATGTAAATTGTGTTCTCCACAATAAATTATATGCATACTTGCAAAAATACATAACTGCCGTGGCTGGGCCAACGCGGCCAGAATACTAATGAGGGCAAAAGTTGCTTTGTCCCTCTCCTCCGGCCTAATTTAGCCTCTACATCAAAAATTATGTAGGAAAAATCACTTTATCCTCTCACTGAGAAATAAAATAGCACTCACGGGCACCCTCATCTCTTCCCACCCCCCTTCCTTTTAACCGAACACTACCATTTTCATACTAATTTTAGCTGCTCCAGGTCTACCGGGAAGAAGCCTGGTCGAACCAAAGCCAGGGAGTCGTGGGGCTTTCTGTGTGCATGAGATGGCTGTCGGAGCTGGCACGCACACGCACACTCTCGTGTGCGCACACACATGGGCACGTTCCCTCCTCCCAGAGTGGATTTACTCACACCGGGGCATGGTGACAACATGCAGACAGACGCACTGGAGACTGGCCTGGAGACTGGCCCCAGACACACCTGTGTCGATACTCGTAAGCGTTCGCCCACATGGCACACAGGGGTTTCCTCTCCCTGGTGCAGATTGTCTGCCTAGAGATGAGTCCGGAGAACTCAATCCAGTTCAGCTGAATGCAATTCAATCCAGTTGAGTCCAGTCAGTGTTGATTGAGCACCTACTATATGCCATGGATTGCACTTGGCATGGGGAATAGTGAAACTGAAGGGAAGAAAAAGACAAACTCTCAGGTTGCAGTTCGGGGGAGTAGGCAGCCTTTCCCACAAATGCTGCAACTCAGCGTGCTGAGGGCTGTGGGAGCCTCATGAGCACGTGCTCACACTCACAGCCTGGTTGGTAGGCTCAATGTACTCCAGTGTTTGCATGCACGTACACACAGTCTCTGCACTCACACAGATGCGTACCTGTGTGGGCACTCACACGCCACCCACACAGGCTCACGTACGCGCGCACACAGCACGCACACACAGACGGCACATGCAAGCCATCAGCATAGCCACCTCCCCATTCTTTTTTTTAAGGATTTTATTATTTATTTGAGAGAGAGAGAGCAGGAGCAGGGGAAGGGACAGAAGGAGAGGGACAAGCAGACTCTGAGCTGAGTGGAGAGCCTGACATGGGGCTCAATCTCACGACCCTAAGATCACGACCTCAGCCAAAATCAAGTATCGGATGCTTAATCAACTGAGCCACCCAGGCCCCCATCACCTTCCCGCATTGTTTGCTAATACTTACCTGGCTTCTGTCTTCTCCTCAATCCTGAGTTAACTGTGTCTGTCTGGCTGGCCCAGTTCTTTGTGTTTGGTGGCAGTCTGTACTGGAGACATTCCTTCCAACACTTGGCTGGCTAGCATCACTCCCATTTCTCCCAGGGACCTCACCTGAGATTCTATTGTGGAGGAATTCCGGAGGGCTCACAGAGTGAGAAGAAGACACAAAGTAGATCTTGCTTCCATGATTTCATGCTAGTCCCTGTCTCATCCTGGGCCTCGGTTTTTAAAGTTACCCATTTTTAAAGAGTTTATTTATTTATTTGACAGACAGAAACACAGCTAGACAGGGAACACAAGCAGGGGGAGTGAGAGAGGGAGAAGCAACCTTCCTGCCGAGCAGGGAGCCCAATGCAGGGCTCAGTGCAGGGCTGGATCCCAGGACTCTGGGATCATGACCTGAGCCAAAGGCAGACACTTAATGACTGAGCCACCCAGGCGCCCCTTACCCATTTTTAAAATGTAGTGATTGGATAGTCTCTGAGACCATCAGGCTTCTGAAATCCACAGTTTGTTGGTGACAGTTGGGCCTCTGGCTGGATCAGAGAATCTGAGATAACTATAGACACAGCCCCCACACTGGAGAAGGCTCAGCCCAGCTCTGAGCTCCCTGCACAGGAGGGGCCCTGGACCTGGGAGCAAGACCAGAGATGGCAGCTTCATGAGAGCAAGTCCTTGAGAAAAAGGGCAGTACGTGGTGAAGTCTTGGTGGGGCCAGGACCCGACATAGCCCAGCTCAGATATTTATAGGTGCCAGACACAGTTCTAGTGATGCTTTGTTCTGCCCTCAAATACCTGATGGGTGCCGGGGTAGAGGAAGGGAATTCTGGGTGATCCAGTTGGTAGAACTGGATCACCCATCACAATGGGAAAGTGGGTAGAAGCTCCAAGGAGATAGACACATTTTGGTTCAAATAATGATCCATGTGATGTGTGTGTGTGCGCACGTGCACACGTGTCTGTGAGTGTGCTTGTGTGTGCTCGCATATATGAGTGTGAATTCTCCTATTGCATTTGTAGTTTCCCTGTAGTCCTTTATCTTATCTGCTCCCCTATATCTCATCCTATTTCTTTTTCAAACCAACTATTTCTTCTTTATCTCGGCCTGCTCTTTGAGTAGAAAATACTTCCCTTTTTAAAAAGTAAATAGTATTTTTATTGTGGAAAAAGTACTATAGGCACATGATAAAAAATTCAAATCGGTCAAAGGTGTGTAATGAAAAGGAGGTCTCTCCCCCTATCCTGCTCCCCCAGTTCATCGAAAGCTATCAGCTTTCCTCTCCAAAAATAACCACTGTTACCAATTCTCATGTTTTCTCCTGGAAATATAATGTATAGGCAAGCATATATCATTTCTATCTATCTATCTATTTATCTATCTATCTACCTATCATCTACTTATCATCTCTCTCTCTCATCCCCTTTATTTTAACACAAATGAGGGTATACTCTATGATGTAATACTTCCTTCCCCATCCCACCCCTCAACCTAACCATGTATTTTGGAAACTATGTGTAAGTTTCCCATCAGGCAGCATCCAGCAATGGAATGCATTGTGAGTCCCCTGACAGTGAAGATGCAGGAGCCCAGGCCACATGACCATGTGACGAAAGGAAGTGAGAGCTGAGTCCTTGAACGGGGAGCCAGGTCAGACTCATGCGGCCCTTAGGGCGCTGTCAATGAGAGTCTCTTGAATACAAAGAGATCAGCCCTTGATCTCATTCCACCCTTTCTCCCCACCCCTCCCAGCATCCCCCCATCCTGACCCTGCAGGCTGGCCATGGTCACCAGTGCCTAAAGCTGCCCAATCATGGCTTCCAGCCCTCCTATAATTGACAAGAACCCCCCAGAGATAGCCTCTCTCTGTGCCAGCCACATGCCACTAAACTCCAAATTAAGAGGCCCAGCTAAGATTTCAGTCTTATTCCACCCACACCCCTGGGGCCAATCCTCTCTCATTTCAGGAGGGGAATGGAACTACAAGTTTGAATTTGGGAAGGGGGGCACAGGGGGCTCGCCACCAAAGCTGGTGCCTCTGTGCTCCAGAGAGATGTACGTGTCCTACCATGCAGCTTAAGACTTCTCCAAAACACCGTCCCCCCAAATCCAATAAAATTGCAAATTTCACTGTATTTCACAATATCCTAAATAAACATGAACAGCATGCATTTCTCTTCCTTGCATCAAATATTAATCTGCCTGTGGCCAGCGCCTGTTCCTCCGCGTGTATGCGCACGCTGGGTAAACACCGGGGAGATTGTGATGCCAGACCTTCCCTTCTCTTCCCCAAGTCGAGAGCATGACAAATTTTTCTCCTAATTACACCTGCCACTGTTTGCCTTCTAATACTGTAAATCCTCCATCACATAGTTTTTTAGATTCGGGATTAGGCTCTCTTCCTGTCGTACAAATGAGTGGAGGGGGCAGGGATGGCAGAATAGGTGGGGGGCAGTGTGGGCTGTGTGGCACTGCTTTTCGGGATTTCTCCATGGGGGTCCCCAAGTTGGACACGGCCAGCGTTCCCAGGCTCCTGACCCCCTGCAGGGTATGAAGGAGATTTCAAGGGCGAGGGCAGCAGAGAGATGGAGGAAAGACACCTCATCGGGTGAGCAGAACCTCTTCATGCTCATTTTATTAGTTCCCTAGTTGCCCTCCAAAGCCTGGAAATAATAAAAATTCTATGATGGACAGAAACGTGAATGAAAAGTGCCCAGTGCAGTGGCCAGCACGTAGTAGGTGATCAGTAAACCATAGTTCCCTCCCTCTTTGCTCTATCTCCTGGCTGAAGCCATCATCATCTCTCTCCTGACTCCCCGCAGGTTTCCCATCTGGCCTCAGCCCTCCCCAACCAATGAAGCTGTTGACCTCCAGCTGCTGGAGTACTCTTTGCAAAGACCAACCTCTTGCTTGGCAGGCCCTGCCTTAACACCCCCATGACTTCTGACCCTGTTTGGATCATGTCTAAGCCTGGCAGGTAAGGCCCTCTGCTGCTGGGACCGCCTTAATTCTCTGGTCTCATTTCCAGCCCTCCCCAAGCCCCCGTGCCTCCGCACAAGTGGCTAAACTGCTGACCAATCCATCCTTCCCCACAAGCATGGAGCAGGTTGCCACCTCCATTCCTTGGTTCAGGCCATTCCCTTATCCTGTTGAAATTTCAGCTTTCTTTCCAGCTCTTCACCCTGATGACAGTCCCTACTTGAGTCTTTTCCTCATCTCCCAATCCTTATAAATCATGCCCTCCTTTGCACTCCCATGGAGCTTCACGGCTACCATGCTTTGGCTTAGACTTTCACCTTGTCTGTCAGTGGTGTAAGAGGGTCTGTGGGTTCCTTTGAGGTAGGCACCAGGTCTTAGGCATCCTCTTTCCCCTCAGTGTCTCTCTTATTTCCAAGTCCTGATGGTGCAGGGGGTGATACTTGGTGTGTGGTTTCAGGGAAGAAGTTTCCTTGCCCTAAATTGCCCGAAATCTCTTGACCAAGTCAACTGCCCGCTCCATATATTAGTGAGAATGGACTCCCCAGGGCTGGCCCCTCCCTGCCTCTGGGGGCAGCCAGCTAGCCTGGTGGAGCTAGCATGGGGGCCCCACCAACACAAGAGGTTCAACCCCTCAAGGCCAAGGTAGTAGAGGAGGAAGGAGGCTAAAGATACTCCTCTCTCCCCACTCCAGTGATCAGACCCCCTCCTGATTTCCCTCATTGAACTTAGCCTGGTCTGATAACATGCCCTCCCACTTATCTGTGTATTTGGAGCACCCAAGCTGTACCAACAACACCCAAAACATTCTTGTGGGTTTTGGCACAAGCAGTATCATTGGCCGCTTTTACTTGGTGGGGCAGGGCAGGGAACAGCTTTACCCTTCTTATTCTCCTCCTCCTAGAGGCCCTCCTGCCTCCAGGGATGTCCTAGCCTATCAGCTAAGGAGGGGACCCCAACTTTTGGGACTGTAGGCCTAGAACTGGGCTAAGGAGGACAGTCTTGGGCATGCTCAGATCTACCCTGGTCAGGTCTCCTTCTTTCCAAAGCTTCCCTGGAGTTGTTCTTGAAGATTTCTCTCAGAGTCAGCTTGTTCAGCTTGAATAATAACTGTCCCTGGCCCTGTCCCCTCCCCACACATTTCACCTTCAAAGGGCTGGGAGAAATTTCCCTAATTAATTAACTCCTCTGCAGCCTGCCCTCCATGTCATCTGGTGATTAATTGTCACTGTGCCTTTAAATCCAGAGGCTGAGGGAAGGTGGGTGGTGGTGGATGCTGGAAGCAGCCATGCTGGGGTGAGGATGGCCTGTGGGCTTTTCCTGGGGTGGGAGGACCCCTAACTCCACCCCCCATTCCTGTCCTTGCCCAGGGCCTGACTGAGAGGCACCAGAGCCAGACCACAAATGCATCCGTCAATAAGCAATCAATGAGTCTCAAATATGAGACTGTGGGAACTGGGGCGTCCTGGGAGAGGCAGGGTGGCGGGTGCCTATCCTAAAGGCTGCAAAACAGGGTAGCAGTTCAAGGCATGGGCTTTGGGGTCAGGAAGAGCTGAGTTATAATCCTGACTCTGCCTCTTCCAGTTATGTGCTCACAGGGGGATTGCTTTGCCTTCCTGAGCCTCAGTGATCTCACCTACAAAATGGGGGTTGGTAATAGGACCTACTTCTCAGGATAGCTGGGAGGATGAAACAAGGTTAATGTATGTGAAGCTATTAGTGTGGTAGGTATTCAGCAAGTGCTAAATAAGGGTGGCAGCAAGCCTCGTCATGAAGGGGCTGTAAAGTCACATGGTTCATCCCTGATGCCCAGCAAGGACCTTCCCTCCCCTGACTCTGTTCCTAGAAGCACCCCTTTGTGTGCTTCTGTGCCTTCCACCCCCCACCCTACCCCTCTGTGTGGAGTCACCTGGCCTAATCCCAGCAACTAGCCCTCACCTGCTGCATGGCAGGGGCAAGGTTCTTACTTTCCTACATCTTTGCTTCCTGATCTAGAAAATGGGAATAAAGGGACCCTGTCCTCCTATGTGCAAGGCACTGGGACACAAACGGGTAACGTCTCATCCTTCTTCTAAGAAGTTCTACATCAGGAAAGATAGACGGGAAAAGAAATCATTGCAAATATGGTGTGAGCTGTGACAGAAGAGTATGGGTGTTCAGCAGGCGGCAGGCAATGGCATCTAGGGCCCCGGGTACAAAGGGAGACGACTCAGCATATAAAAGCCGCCCCACAAAACTCTGTTCCTTCTCCACCCTTCCCCTTCCTCTCGTGGCCTTACTTTTTAGACTCAGCTGCATTTCACCTTAAAGCCCCAATGTCTGTCCTTTCTGCTGAGCCTGCAAGGCCTGGCAAGAAGGGCACAAGGTGGATCCACTCGGGGAGCCCCCCCCCTCAGCTTCTCCCCATCACCCTCCCCCCATCACCAACATTAGCTAACATTTATTGAGTGTTTCCTGTTGCCAGGCTCTGGGCAGGTGTTTGCGACAGCCCCATTCATCAGCATCAGTCGAGGAAACTGAACCAGAACGTAAAAGAGGCAGATTGGGGTTTAACTCATGTGGGGTTAGTCTGGAGCTTCGGAAGCTAAAAATTGGAAAAGTGGGTGTGGCCAAAGAAGGTCCGTCCAATCAGAAGAGGCAAGTGACCAGCCCACAGTCTCCAGGCCGGTGGCTTTCAGGTGTACTCACTTCATGCACTCATTCATTGACCTTGATCTCTGCTGCTAAACGAGTCTGGCAAACCCAGGGCCCAGCGCTTCTCATGGCTCCGCCCCGCAGAGCTCAGCAAGCCCCGCCCCTACGGACAGCGGAAGTGTGCAAGGACTGGTGGGAGCATCGGAGTGGTGCGTGTCCCTCCTCGCTGGAGAGGGCAGGTGCCTGAGCCTCAAAGCAGGTGCAGAGGGATGGCCGAGATTTTCTAATGCAGCTCCTGCCCTTAGCAATGAGAAAGTAAGTCGGGGTGGAGGGGGGTAGGAACTTGCCGGACAATGGTATTCAGGAAATGAGGATGCCAAAAGTTACCCAGCACAGGTGAATCCAACAGGTTTGGGAGCAGACATTTGGGAGCGGTGTGACTCTGGGTAAGTTACTTCACCTTTCTGAGCATCAGTTTCTGAAGTGGGCAGTGCGCAGCTCACAGAAAGGCTAAGACAAACGTCAGGGTTTGTTTTTTGTTTGTTTGTTTTCCTTTTTCTCCCTCTACTTGCCACTTCCCTGGGAACTTCATCCTCATTCCTGGTTCCTGGTAGATTGACAGAGGGCTGATTAGGTACAAGGAACTGTTCTAAGCACTGGGGGTAAGAAGTGAACAAACAGAGGAAAATGGCTGCCCTCACAGAGCTTACAGTCTAGCAGAGGGAGAAAGACAGGAAGCAGCATCAGGTGGTGGTAAGTGCTATAGAGAAAAAGAAAGAGGAAAGGGGGCAAAGAGGTATTGTGTAAGTGGGTTCAATTTAAAACAGGGTGGTCAAGGGGGGCTTCACATCTAGAAGGAGGTGACATCTAAGCAAAGACCTGGTCACAGTGAGCCATACAGAATTCTGGGGGAAGAGACTTCCGGACAGAGGAAACAGCTGTGCAAAAGCCTCGAGGCCAATTTGGGAGCATTTGGGGTGAGGCAGGGAGACCAGTGAAGCCAGCAGAATGAGAGAGGGAGAGTATGGTGGGAGGTGAGGTCCCAGAGGGGAGGGCAAGGGAACCCACAAAGTAGTCTTGTGCATCACTGCAAGGACTCTGAGGGACGTTGGGAGCCACAGCAGGGTCTGAGCATGACGGGCACTGTTTAATACTGTAGCTCTCTTCTCTGACTTAGTATCTTTACTTAGCACTTTGTCACCATTTTTTATATATTTTATTTATTTTGTGGCATGTCTGTCTCCTTGCATTGGGGTCTAAGCTCCATGAGGGCTGGGACTTCTTTACTGTAGTAAAATATACATAATAGTTATCATTTTAGTCATTTGTAAGGTTATGAATCAGTAGCGTGAGATCCGTCTGTGGTGTTCTGTAACCATCACCACTGTCTATATCCTACACTTTTTCTTTTCTGAAATCCCAGTATAATTAATGTAATCCCAGTGCTATATTAGGGTCAGGTGGACACTTCCGTGTCCCGGCAAATCTCTGCATTACTCCGTGCTTGTCACAATAAGTGTATTTTTCATCCCTTTCTATATTCTATACTTTTTCTCTCCAACATAAACGCCATACCCATTAAACAGTAACACTCCCTCTCCTCCTCCCCCAGCTCCTGGTATCCCCTATTCTACGTTCTGTCTCTGAATTTGCCTCATCTGGATACTTCTTATAAGTAGAGCTATGCAATATTTGTCCTTCTGTGGCTGGCTGATTTCACTGAACCTGTTTTAAGGTCCATGTATGTCATAGTGTGTATCAGTGTCTCATTCCTTCTTACGACCAAATAATATTCCATCGTGTGTCTACGCCACATTTTGGTTATAGTGTGTACTCGGGTCTGGCGTGGTGCCTGACTCCTAGTCTATGCTCGGTAAATATTTGTTGAATGAGTGAGGGATTAAATGGATGGGTAGGAGGAGTGGGGAATCTTTATGCTTTTGCTTTGTGTTAGAATCATTGTGTTTGAGATCCTAGAGGAACATTCAGATAGAGGTGACAGTGCATGTCCCTGAGTGTTGAGGATGAAGGGGGCCAAACAGTAAATGGGCCACTGGGGAGGTGAGTCGGGGTACAAAGGGGTTCATTCCTTCCTGCTCTGGGCAAAGCACCTCCACCCTTGCTTCCTCTTTCTGGAGGAGACTAGATGAGGGTAGGGGGTGATGGTCATTGGTGGGAGTGCTGTTTAGAGCTCCGTGATGCCAAGCTGATCTGGCTTTTCTTCTCCCTTTGGGGGTACTGCCAGGGTGCTCTCTGGCCCCTGGGGGGGCCAGGTCCGGCACGCTGGAGTTGGTGTCCCTACCGGGCATATATCCTCAGTCTGAATGTGCTGAGGGTCTGAACACACCCATGAGAGGGTCCAGATGTCCAGCCTCATCCCTGCTAATTAGCACAATTAATTAACAAATGGCTTTGTCCTGGACTCCTTTGGTGTGCTGGATCAGGGGGCAGCACGGTAAACAGGTGGTGGGGGCCTATGAGGGGTGGCAAAGGAGACAGGACTCCAGGCTGACCCTGCCCTGGGCAGAGAACACCCCCTCCCTGAGTTATTGCAGTGGTGTCTTTCTCTCTCTCTCCCTCCCTCCCACACTCCCTCCCTGCTGGACACAGAGGAGTTACAGTTGGGAAAAGGTGGAGTCTAGGATGCTGAGATGGGAGGGGGTTCAGTTGAGCCACTGGGGGAGGTCCGAGCAGGAACAGGAGGCATGGTATTACCTGTTCCACGTTGGTGGAAGAGACCTATGGCTGCTAGGGAGATGTAGCCTCTGACAGGAGGTCTCCTCATCTCGTGGAAGATGGACCCTATCCTGAGAGATGTCTCCAGTGTGATGGTGGAGTCACAGCTGCTGCCATGGGGGAAGTGCCTGCTCTGATGGGGGCGACACAGCCCCTGGTCTAGTGGGAGAATGAAATAGAGCCCTTCGGGTGGTGGAGGGGTACGTGCCCAAGGAAGGTGTTCAGAGAAGAGAGGGCAGGCCAGGTCCTGGGGGACATAGCTTCCCTGCTGCCCTAGAAGGAGTAGAGATGGGCTGAGGACACTCGAGCGCATTCTCAGCCAGGATGACGTTGGCAGTTCCTGGAGACAGTGGCTTCAACACTGAGTTGGGACATGGGCAGGCTGGCATATGACAGAGGATTCCTGTGGAGGGGGCATGGCCACAGCAGGCAGCAGCCTTGGCGCTTCAGGCTAGAGACAGTGGGAGCCCACAGGAATGGGGGCCGGCGGGGTGCTGGGCTGGCTCGAATGGTGGAACCAGAAGGAACAGAGGATGTTCCTGGGGAATGTCTACATGACCAGCTGGCCTTGGGCGGGAGAGAGAGGATGGCCAGGGAGAGTACGTCTGGAGCAAGCATCCCTCCAGGTAAGATGCTGAATCTTTTCAGTTGACCATTTGTTTTAACTTTTAGAACCACTGAGTTTGAGATCTAGGAGGAGCATTCAAATAGGGGTGGTGAGTCATTCGGAGGGTTGGCCGAGTAGGGGTATCAGACAGAAGTCAGGACTCAAGGCAGCCTCAACACCTGTGCCTGGTGCAGGTTCAGTGTTAATAAGTAAGCCCCCACCATCAAAGTGTGGTCAGAACCACAGGCTCCCTGGCCCTGCCCGGGACAATTACTCAGGAGTGGCATCTAAGCAGGGTCTCCCAGGGATCTGCGTGCACACTGGGGTTCCAGCAGCTTCATTCCAGGTGCCATGATGATTCCCCTCATGCTGAGGTGGAGGAAACAGTCTCCCCAGGGGGAGGAGGTGGTGAAGACTGGCTGGCATGGGGAGATGCTGAACGTACACTCAGGTTTCCAGCTGGAGCAGGGAATGTGTTCTTGCATGCTGGTGAGCGTTTAACAGTGGCTCCTGGGAAGATAAGTCACTTGCTTCATTCGCCAGTTTCCATGGTGTAACTATTTCCACCCATCCTGGGGTTCAGAACATCAAGGTGAAGTCACTGAACATGGACTTGGGAAGAGATGAGTGTGATTAGTCCTTGTAGGGGAGGAGCTCCAGTGTGTGCCCATTCCTTTTCTTGGCCCGAGAAGACTATCAGATGAACCTCTGTCTGCTCTTTCCACGCCTCTAAGTGTGGACAGGTTGCCAGAAAGCCTGTCGGACAGATGATACTATGCTTCTGCATATTGTTGGCCATACGTGCTGTACATACACGTGTCCCCTCCTTGGTGACAGCATCTATGATGTGGTGGCCTCTGACCCCAATCCTAGCTGAATGTCACCTCCCACCAGCCTGCCTTCCAGCAAGTTCTCTCCAGGGCATGATCCCTGGCAGCGTGAAGCCAGGGCAGCGATCAGTGCCAGGTCTGCCCAGTTTCCTCTTTTCACCCAAAAATCCTGATTTCTGCTGAGACCGAGATCCTCGTGTGGGGGCAGCCTGAGCAAGCAGCCCTGTCCTGGAGCCTGTCTTTCCTGCTTCTTCTGGACCCCTTGGGTCTGTGCTGCCGCCCCCTCTCCTGAAAAGCCGTGAGGAAAGGAGAGCCTGGACAGTGTGTCCCAAACTCTGGGTTCCAGTCTTACTGTTGCTGCTGCTCCCCAGGGAACCCTTCTGTGTCATTTCTGCACTTGTGTAGGGTGCTTTTGCATTCACAGGGCACTGGGACATACATTGTCTCATCTTCTTCTCCTGCAGTCCCATGGACGGTGCTGCGGAGTTGAGGACACAGGGCTTCTGTCACACTGAGAGAATTCCCTGAGGTCGACCAGTTGGCAAGAACAGAGCGGCTCGCTGCAGGGCTTTAGGACCCCCCCAACCCCCGTAGGCTTCCTTTCTCTTCTGGGGCCATGCTCTACCCTCCTGGAAGGGAGTCAGTGGTCTGCATTCTCTCTGAAGTCCCCTCCGGCTCTAACAGCCCAGACATTGGAAAGTCAAGGGGGAAAAATGCCAGGGATGCTTTAATTATTTATGTTTTGTAGACCAACCTGGAAACTCTACAGGGAGGACCGGTGAATGTGAGTGTGTGGGTGGTTAGAGGTGAGTGCGTGCATGTCCTGGGGGCATGCGACTGTCGCGTGTCTGGGTGTGTGAGGTGCACGGGTGTACCACTGGGTGCCGGATGCTCTGCGCCCGTGGACGGGTGGCGTGGGAGTGAGTGTGCGGGTGCGCCACAGAGGATGTGAATAAGTGTGTATATGTGAGAGAGTGTATATTGAGGGAGAGAAGCAGCTGATGTCTGTCTGTCCACCTCCCCTAGGACTCCTGCCTCTTCCTTCACGCACCGTAGTGCCTGCGGCCGGCTATTCCACAAAGGATTTGCGGAGGTTTTAGAGCTGAGCCAGACCCTGGCTGCCCCTCACTGAGGGCCAGGACCCCCTCCCGGCCCTTTCCAGTAGGCTGGTGCCCACAACGGGTGCTGGATTAGCGGATGAGGGAGACAATGGGCACATATGGTCCCGAGTGCCGGGTGTGGCCCAGGGCCCCTTACTCAGCGCCACTAGGATTAGACCTAATGAATTGGAAGGAGTTAACAATGCTTCGGGGCCCAGCAAAGGCCCAGGAGGCCTGCTCAGACCCTGAGCTGTGGCGGCCTTTCACCACTGAGGTGTAATCCGCTTTGAAATCAAAGGTGGTACAAAGTATGAATTTAAATTTGACATTTACAGCTCCGGTGAGGTGACGTATTCTGAAAAGGTTTCTTCTTCTTTAAGGGGGCTGGGTGGGGAGAAAGGAAGAAGGGTGTGGGGAAGAGTGAAGCCTTCTGCTCTCAGATGAAGCCCAGGCTGGCCCAGTCCGGACCAACTTTGCCCCATGCCTTGGGTTGGGGGAAGCGGGGTTGGAGGGGATACTTGGGAGCAGCTGGCAAGAAGTAGGGGAGAGTACAGAACCTTCTCCTACCCTCGCTTCAGAGGGTCCACCCAGTGCAGGGCTCCCTTGGTTTTAGAGCAGTCCCAAGAAGACCGCTAAAAATTCTTGCCACAGAGCTGCTTGACCTGGTTTGTTTTCCAATTGGAGTATTTTTTAAGTCTTTTAAAAAATTGTAAGATACACAACATAAAATTGGCCGTCGTAACCATTTCTGAAGTGCCCATGTCAATGGCATGAATGTCACAAGGTACTTCTTCCCGAGCAGAAAGCCTTCCCCAACCAAGCAGTAACTTCCTGTTTCCCACTCCCCACAGCCCCTGGGAACTGCAGCTCTGCCCCTGTCTCAGTGCATTTGCCTGTCCCAGATATTTCAGATACGTGGAATTGGACAATAGTTATCCTTTTGGTGTCTGGTTTCTTTTGCTTAGCACCGTGTCTTCAGGGTTCATCCATGGTGTTGCCCGAGTCCTAACTCCCTTCCTTTCATGGCCAAATAATATTCCCCTGTGTGTCCACACCACACCATCTTTATCCAGTCATCTCTTGGCAGACTCTTGAATTGTTTCCATCTCTCTGGCTAGCATGAATAACGCAGCAGTGAACATCTGCAGGACTCTGTTTGAGTCCCTGTTTGTAACCCTTTGGGGTCTATACCTCGGGGTGACATTGCTGGGTCATATGGTAATTTTAGGTTTAGCTTTTTGAAAAAGCTCCAAACTGGTTTCCATAGAGGCTGTACCATTTGGGTTCCCACCAGCAAAACACGAGGGTGCTAGTCATCCTTGCCAACATTTATTTTGGGGTTTTGTTTTTTAAAAATTACAGCCATCTTACCTAGAGTGAAATAGTATCTCCAGTTCCCTGATGATTAATGATGTTGAAAATCTTTTTATGTGCTTATTTACCATTTGTAAATCTTCTTTAGAATCTGGCCCCATTTTATAGATAAGGAAGCTGAGGCTCCAAACTCCTGGTGTGGTGTGGCATTCTAGGCCCTGGCCCCTTTAGGTTCTCTTCCCTCGTACCTCCCCCTCTGCAGCTACAAGGGACCCCCACGGTCCCCAGACACCTCTGGAACTCTGCTGAGCTCTGGGCCAGATGGAAGGAGAAAGGAGAGATGTCTGCTGTGTGCCAGCACCAGGCTGGACCTTTCCCTCGGGCCGAAGTCCCCTTCCCTCCATGACCCACTATGACGACTTCCTACTCATTCTTCCAATCCAGGTCAGACAGCATCTCCTCTGGGCAGAACTATCCTCCTCCTCTGGGTTCCCAGAGAACCCCGTCCGTGTCCCAGCAGGGAGCCCCTCACAGCTGAAGGTAAGTGTTGGGTTAGGTCCATTTTCAGGGATCTTCCCCAAGAACAGGATCCATGCCCACTCCCGCGGGGCCCTTCTCATGGAGCCCGGGGTCAGGTAAGAGTTCCGTCCGGTTTTTCTCCTACTGCACCACATCTCTATCAGCGCTTGTTTGGAAGAGGACAAAGGAACAGGAGAACACCCACACTTCGTAACATTGATTGAGCATGTCTGCCAATATGCCAGACTCTAAGCCAGACCACACTAAACCCTTATATAATTTGTCTTGACTTCACAACATCCCCACGGGGTGGGTACTTTTATTCTGTCCTTCCTACATGAAGACTCAAGCCCTCACAGGAGGGCGCAAGAGGGCCTATTTCCTATTGTCCTTACATCTTTGATGACCAGCCTCTCTCCCTGCTGCCAGCCTTCCCTACTTTGGCCCAGGCCTTCTGGCTCCTCATCCCATTTCATCCCGTGCCCTAGATTTGGTTGGGGGTGATCATCAGGCTTGGTGATGGGAAAAAACTATCTGCACCCTTATCCAAGTGTAGGCCTTATGGCTTCTCAAGCTTGCCCATAGGGATTAGCTCTTTTTGACAAGTAAGGTAAGGGCTTTTCTCCCTTTGTTACAGGTGAGGAAACTGAGGCACAGAGGAATCAAGTAACTTGTCTGGTATTACCAAGATAGTGGGGATGGAGCCTGGCCTCTGTTTCAGATCTTTTGTTCTCAAATCCAGAGCTCTTTTGCTTCTTTAGATGCAAGAGCTGGTTTCATCAACCTGTAACCGACATTTTAAAACACAGCCCCAGCCTTAGGTCAGCTTTCCTCCAGCCCTCAATTTTCCCATCCCTAAAATGGGCATAATAAAACCTACCTCTCCCAGCTGTTGGAAAAGGTTTTGATGAACGAAAAGCAACTAGCACGAAACCTGGCCGGTAGTACACACTCCATGATGACTTTCCCTTCACTCTTTGGGCACATAACACCCTTTTCTTGGGGGTATGCTGCAGTGGGAAATGAAAATTTCGGGGCTGGGGGGTAGTCAACTGTGTTTGAAGTGACAGTGACAGATGGGTGCGGTGGTTCTCCCAGGCGCCCGGCCAGCCCTGCGGTGCGTGTCCGCTGGTCCCCGGACATTTCCTCCCTCCTCCTGGCCACGATGAGGTGTCATTTGCCGCCTGTCCCTTCTCGTCATCGATTTCCAAGTCGTTAATTAACGGGGCTTGTCAGCTGGGAAGATGAATTCTGTCCTCGGCTCTTGGGGCCTTTTGTTTTGGGATTGTAAATGTTATAGATCTCCCATGATGGAAGGCCATGGGGTCAGGGGGCGCCAGGCTGCCCAGTGGGGGTGGCAGGCAGAGAGAGGAGCCTGTGGTCCTGGCTGGACTCTGCTGGCCTCGGACAGGCCCCCCAGTGGCCCCTGACAGTGGCCTCTATGGCTTGGCTCCCTGGGGTTGGGGTTGGAGGAATAGGGGAATTTTCCTGTCATTCAAAATTTGATTCCAGGAGAAGCTACTCTGTGCCAAATGGTATAAATTTGGCTGTGCCCAGGATGGGGATTGTCTGGAGGGGGGTATAGAACCTACTCAGTCTGATGGGAGAGAAAACGTCATCCTCTGGGCGTAGCTAGTCTGATGGAGGAGACAGATTGTTGTCTTTGGGGAATAACCAGTCTGGTGAGGGAGCTCTGGCTTTGGAAGACCCTCAGTGTGATGGGAGGGAGACAGTTCTTATCCTAGGTGCACCCCCAGAGCTCTACCTTGGGAATCCCAAGTCTAATGGAAGAAACATAGACCCTGCCCTGGGGGAGTTTAAGGCTTGAAAAAAAAATATTTGCAGACAAAGAGCTACTCAGAGGTTGACTCAGCTGGGTTTAGATCACATTTTCCCCTATGCTGAGGCATACCACTATGCTCAGGCAGGCCCCCTGCCTTCCCTGTGACATCTCAGGGCAAGCCAACAGTCTCACTAAAAGCTGAACTGAACTCCACATGGGTGAAAATGATGCCCAAGAGTATAGGCTGATATAAAAGTTGCACCTTTGGTTTTTAATGATAAGAGCCCTGGGATTTATGTTTTAGAAAGAGCTTATCAGCTGCTGACCAACAGCCACGGAGCAGCACACACATTGAGGAGACCTGGCTTCTCTAACATGGAGAGCCTGAGGACTTGGGGGGTGTTGCGAGGGGCTGCCCTGCCCTGGGGCTCACCAGGACTGATGAACTATGGACTGGAGCTCAGGCTTGACCCTTGGAAGACCCAGTTTGAGGCCCAAGATTGCTTCTGTCTTTCTGTGTGGCCTTGGGGGATTTTCTCCTGTCTCTGGGCTTCTGTTTCCCGTAAGAAGAAGCATGCAAAGGTGTCATGCCCTCTGATACCGAGGGTGGTCAGCAGAACATGGGCTTCTAGCCAGACCACTGGGGTTTGCATCTGGCCCTGGTTTTACTTTGGCCAAGCAGTCAACCCTTTTGAACTTTGTTTCCTTATCTGCAAATTGGGGATACTAGGACACACTTCTTAGGATGGCTGTGATGGCTAGAGCGGCTGTTAATGGATAAAGTGCTTAAGACTGTGCTTGGCTCAGTAAAGTAGCTGTCGTTGTTACCTGCCCAGGAGACCCTATGGATGGGGCCAGGTGCTGCTTTCAGCCCCCTGAGCATGTGTGTGAACTGCAGTGCTTGCGCTCTCCTTCTGATCCTTGGGGCCCCGACAAGGGGGCTTTCCAATATCCACCTGCTGCTGGGCGTGGGCAGAGGAGTTTCACCAACCTAAACCTTTCGGAAGCTCCTGGCTACTGCGTTCCTGCTAGAGCTGGAGCAAATGGAGCCTATTTGGAGCAGGCCTGCCTGGGAAGGGGTGGGGGTGGACATGAGAAGCCCCAGATGGTGACTTCAGCCTCTGAGTGACTTTGAGAGGGAGCCAGAAAGAGGAGTCCTACTGGTGGGGGCTTCCAAGAGCCTGTGCCCTTACGCTGAGGTGAGAGGGGACCCTTGCCTTGGTGACAGCCCTGGGAGCAAGGGGGGCACATAAGCAGCTACCGTCCACCTCCCTATTTTACAGCTAGGTCCAGGACAGCAACCACCCTCAGCTTCCCCACAGAATTGGGGAGGAGGAAGGGGTAGTGGAACATGACTTGAGGGCAGGGCTGATGTTTGGGGAGCCAGACCAATGAATGCTATCCTAGGACGTGAAGTAGACCTGGGGTGAGAGGCAGTGAGCCTTCCCCCATTTCAGAGTGATCCCCCAATAGTCCCATTGGACAGATGACAAACTAGAGGTCAGGAGCAGTGGCTGTGGAATGAGCCTGTATGGGATGTGATGCTTCCTGACTTCCCAGAGAGCCTGGTGGGGTGAGCAAGGTGACGGGGATCCCAGCTGGGCAGCCGGAGAGCCATGTCCGGGGAAGGTGTTGGTGGAGGGCCGGTATCCCTGTCCAGGCCCTGGGATGAGGGCAGCCCACTGCCCAGGCTACAGGTGCTTACTTCCATCCTGCAAGGCAGCTCCTGAGGCTGGTGCTTCTCTCCCTCCATAAATCATGAGCTAAGGGGCTGGAATCTGGGAGGAGGAGCCGGGCGGGGCGCTGTTGGGGAAATTTACAGCGGTGATTTTCTCCTCCACATTGGGAGCTGAGGGGGCTGCCGAGATGCTGCTCTGACTCCTTATAAATATCCCAGGCATCCCCTAGCCTGATGCTCCATTTACCGCACAGGGGCAGGGGTAAGCCTAGTGCCGGGAGGATGGAAGGTAGACTTCAGCGGGAACTTCCCAGACACTGGGAGCGGTGGAGCACATAGAAATGGGTGACTGCCAGAAGCCGTGATGTGCGGAGGCTGGGGGATGGTTGGGATAGCCCACGGGTACCACTCATCCTTTTGACAAATATTTAGCGGGTGCCTAGCATGTGCCTGGCTCTGTATGCCAGTTGCCATGGAGCATGATGGATGTGAGCTGGAGCCCAGGGGTGAATGGCCTTTTGTGGAATAACCCCACAAACACATCCTCTGTGGGGGTGGCAGGCCTGCCTGCTGATTCCTTATGGACCAAGGGGATCTGAGGGAGTCACTGTCCTTCCGTGTCTGGGCCAGGCCTGAGGCCCTGGGAGCCATGTTCTCTGCCCACACTGACCTCCAATCAAGGTCTTAATTACAGCTGTCCTCCCTGCTCTGGCCTCGAGTGGTGACATCTTCATATAGCCCCAGGACTATCAAATTGGCTCATCTTTCCTCCCAGTTTCTTCCAAAGAAAGCTCAGGGATCCCAGCCTTCCATGGGGGTCAAGCCTGGCCCTAGCCACTCCCTCCCACCCCTATTTTTTAAAATGCCCACAGTTGCTAGATAAGGACTTGGAGGAAAAAGACACTTCTTGAGCAGGGGAGACGAAAGGGGAAGGGAAATCAGGAAAGATGCCAGACCTAGAAACAGCCTGGGGAGGAAAAAGAGCACCCCAATTCTTGGCTTTGGTGACCTTTCCACTACTTAACCTCGAGGCTGTCACTCAGCCTCAATTTCTCATTTGTAAAATGGGGTTAAACACACCCAACAGTGTCATGAGAATTAAGTAGGAAAGTTAAATTTGTACATTGAAAGGCATACACAAGCAGGCAGCATAGGAGACAAGATTAATAAAAACAGACTTGAGCGAGTACCTACACTGAGCCAGACATCGCTCTACTCAATTCTCACCGAACCCAGTGGGGCAGACGTCATTATTTTAACATTTTGCGGGCAAAGAAGCCTCAGTTCACAGAAGTCCAGCAATTTGCCAGTCTCACGAGGACTGGTGGAAGGGGGGTTGGGGGTTCACACATTGGCTTCCAATGCCTCAAGTCTTCATCAGGCAGGGGGTGGGCGGCTGAGGTGCCCTGATCTCACCTGAGCCATGTCAGCCAAGGAGGATAAGAACTAGAACTGTCTTGGGCACCTGGGTGGCTCAGTGGGTTAAAGCCTCTGCCTTCGGCTTAGGTCATGATCTCAGGGTCCTGGGATGGAGGCCCGTGTCGGGCTCTCTGCTCAGGTGGGAAGCCTGCTCCCTCCTCTCTCTCTGCCTGCCTCTCTGCCTACTTGTAATCTCTCTCTCTGTCAAATAAATAAATAAAATTTTTAAAAAAGAAAGAAAAAGAACTAGAACTGTCTTTTTCCGAAGTATTCTACCTACTTCTATTAGCTAATGCACGCTCAAAGTACAAAATTCACAAATGCAAGTGGGCGAGAATAGGGACTAAACCTTCTGCCAAACCTTCTGCCTACCCGTGCACCCGACCCCACAGTTCCCCTCCTTGGAGGTGACCATTTCTGCTTGTTTTATTGCATTTCCTTCCAGAAAGAGCTTGTTTGTATTTTAGGAACCTATGTGTTTATGTGCAGATTTATATATATAAATATAAGTTAAATATTTTACAAAAAGAGACATATGCTTGGAGCACCTTATTTCTAAGAAGCGCTCCCTAATGGTCAAAGATGAGTGCCCCACTACCCGGGGTGTTCGGGCAGATGCTGGGTGACTGCCTCGGAGGGAGGCATCGGAGGGGGCTGGTCTGTCTTTTGTCCTGCATCTTCTCTCTCTCCACGTCCTGCAGTGGTGGACATGAGGTGTGGGGAGGTAGGGATCTGATCTGTCTGTAGAAAAGTTAATGAAGACCAGGTGGATGAAAATGATACTGGGGCCAAGCCCAGGGAGTGATGCCCAATGGTGCATGGGTCTAAGATCGGGGTGGGCTGGGGAGGTCCAGCACACCTTGGAAGTGATCAGGGAGGGATGGTAGCATATGAGTCTCTCCGCTCCCCTCTGCTCCAAGAACCCCCGAACCCCCACCTTCTGCAGCTCTCATGTTTGTTTGTAAAGGCTTAGGCAGGAATCTGCCCTTGTGATCCTGAGGCCTCGGGTTGCAGGGTTCAGAGCTGCCCCTGGGGACAGAGTGGGGGCAACTGGTGTCTGACCCCCTAAAACCAGTGTCTCCATTGATCACCGGGCCAGATAGGGGGCAGGTCACCCGCTGACCTTAGGCCTTGAGGGCCTTGGTGGAGAGGGGGTGATAGTGCTACAGCTAGAGGATCCTGTCCCTAGAACAGGAAGTTCTCAAAGGCACATCTTGCCCATTCTTTCCCAAACTTTAGTCATTTGCATTTCACTTTTGTCACATTGGCCATTTCTGAGTTTCCACGTAGTGCACACATCTAAAGTGCACACCTTGATTGCTTTTCACGTGTCTTCACCCTGTCCCCACGTGGGACCTTTCCAGCACCCAGGAGGCTCCTTCTTGCCCCATCCCAGTCCGTACCTCCCAGAAGTAACTGTAGACCAGTTTTTGAACTTATGTGAATGGACTTGTCCCCTAGGTCCTCTTCATAGCATCTTACTTTGAACCCCATCTGTGTCTTTAGATGAAGCAGTAGTCTGCCTTTTTTACATGCTGTGTATATTCAATTGTATTAATAGACCATAAATGTTTCCATCCAGTTTCCTGGTGATAGACATTTGAGTTTTTTCTGATTTGGGGCTATTAAATAGAGTGCCGCTGTGAACAGTCCTGTACCATGTCTTTTGGTGGACACGTGAACATATTTCTTTTGGGCATACCCCTGGAGAGAAGATGCTGGATGGTGAGGTTTCACCTTCTATTACTGTTTACATGCAGTATTGTTAATAGACCTGCGGGGTTTTTGTTTTTTGCTTTTTTTGTTTTTTTTTAGATTTATTTATTTGAGGGAGAGAGTGAGGGAGTGACTAGGGGGGAGGAGCAGAGGAAGAGGGAGAAGCAGCCTCCCTGCTGAGTGGTGAGCAGGACACAGGACTTAATCCCAGCAACCTGATATCAAGACCTAAGCTGCAATCAAGAGTCAGTCATTTAGGACTGAGCCACTGAGGCACCCCGGACATACTTTTATGTAAAATTTCACCTACAGAAAAGTATACAACTTACAAGTGAATATCTCAGATGAACTTTTTACAAAGTGAAAACACCTGCTTAATCAGTACCCAGAATGAGAAACAAAACATTATCAGAACCCCAGAGGTCCCCATGGTCCCCTTTATAGTCATTCTCAAACCCCCTCCACAGCTCTCCTGACTCCTAATACCGTAGATCAGTTTGGTAAACCTTTTTAAAATGGAGTCACATGGGATCGACTCTTGGTATTAGCTTCTTGCACTCAACATGATGTGTGTGAGATTTGTTCACCTTTCCTCATTGCTGGGTGCTGTTCCATTGTGTGGCTATGTCACAATGATTGTATCTGCTCTTCCATTGGTGGACCTTCAGCTATTACCAGCAGCGATGCCCCGAAGAGTCTTAGATAAGTCTTGAGTCTATACATGACTGTATTTCTAGAAGTGGAAGTGCTAGTGGGCAAACTTCTTAAGCTTAAAAACTTGAAATTTATTTAGTTTCAAATTCATGGACTTTATTTTTTAAGAGAAATCTTAAGTTTACAGTAAAGTTGAGCAGAAAGTGCAGAGGGCTCCCATATGCACCTCTCCCTCTGCCCCTGGTTTCCCCTAGCAGAAAACCTTGTATTGCTGTGGCCCATCTATTATAACTGGCCAGCCAGTATTGAGGCACTGTTAGTAACTGAAGCCCATGATTCATAGTAGGATTCACTGTTTGTACTATATAGTTCTGTGGGCTTTGACAAATGCATCATCTCATCCCTTCACCTTTTACAATATGACATGGAAGAGTTTTGCTGCCCTAAAAATTCTCTGTCCTTCCCCTATTTTTCTCTCCCTCCCCCCAACCCCTGGCCACCATTGGTCTTTTTACTGTTTCTGTAGTTGTATCTTTTCCAGAATGTTGTATCGTTTGTATCATGCAGTGTTTAGACTGGCTTCTTTCATGTAGCAAAGTGCATACATACGTTGGCTCTGTCTTTTCAGGGCTGGATAGCTCATTTCTTTTTAGCACCGAATAACATTCCATGTGGTCTGGGTGGACCACAGTTTGTTTATCCAGTCATTGCTTCCAAGTTTTGTCAATTATGAGTGAAGCTGCTGTATATATTCACATGCGGGTTTTTGTGTGGACATGTTTCCAACTCACTTGGGTTAATTCCAAGGAGTATGATTGCTGGATTTTATGGTAAGGATAGGTTTAGCTTTGGAAGAAACTGCCAAACTCTTCTTCTAAGTAGCTGTACCATTTTGCCTTCCCATGAGCTGTGTTTGAGAGTTCCCGTTGCTCCACACTTGATGTTGTTAATATTTTGGATTTTAGCTGCTCTAATAGGTCATCAGTGTCATCTCATTGGTATTTTAACTTGCAGCCCCCTGTGACATATGTGGAGCATCTTTTCATATGCTTATTTGCCATCTGTGTATTTTCTCTGATGAGATGACCATTCAAATCTTTTGCCACAGTTTGCGTTGTCTTTTTGATGTTGAGTTTTAGACTTCTTTGTATATTTTGAATATGATTTCTTTGTCACATATGTGTTTTACAAATATTTTCTCCCATTCTGTGCTTGTATTTTCATTCTCTTAAAATATGTTTATTTTAAAATGAAACTTTATATCCCAGCAGTAATGGGGAAACCAAAATCATTTGCCACGAAAGAAAGGAACCATAAAAATAAATAAAATAGAAAGCCCCATGTTATTCCATTTTAGCAAGGCCTGCTTTTGCTCCAAAACTCTGAGCCTGAGACCTAATTTACCTGTTAAAAAAGGGAGGTAACAGTGGTAGAGAGGTGCACGCTGTTCTAGCATCAAACCGAGATGCTCTCCTGGTTGAAATCAGACCATTTGAAAACTAATCAAAGGAGTAACTTTTTTCCTCTGAGTAGGAAATGTTATTTAATGCTGATCAGTGTATTTCCTAACATAATCTTTGGGAATCCCTGATACAGTCTACCCCTCTGCCCCTCACATCTACCCATCCAGTACTAAAATCCTTTGATCTTTCACCTTGTATGTGCATACCTCCAGTGAATGGGAAACCCCTCCCTTCCCAGGCAGCCTATCTCTCTAGAGCCAGCTGTAGTAGGAAGCCCTTTATTGCACCAAGCCAAAATCTCCTGTAACTTCCCCCACTGATCTGACCTCTCCGTCTTAGGGAACCCAGGATCAAAGCTAATCCATTTGCCCTAGAGAGCCATTAACCTATCAGAGCCTCAGTTTTTCATCTAAAAACTGGGGGTGGCAGGGGCGGATAATACTTTCTGGGGAGTTTTTAATGATCAAATGAGATACAGCATATAAAGTGCTCAACCTTATGCCAGGTCCCCCAGGGAGGTGGGAAGAAAGAAGCCCTTCTGTTGATTCTACTGTGAATTAATTCATAGGGGAAGGTGGGGAGGGGTTGGTATGGTTTGGTCTAGGAATGTTTTAGCATAAGTGAGAGGGGCCGGGATCTGAGACCGGGAAGGCCCTGCCAGTAGGAGACTGGGTCTTTGTCCTGATAGAATCTTAGGGGTAATCTGATCCAATCTCTTCATTCCCTACAGTTTAAGAATCTGGAGATTAGAGAGGCTGAGATGTTTATCCAAAATCACATGGAGAGGCAGAGCAGACTTATCTGTGTGTAGGAAGGAGCCCTGAACTTGGAGTCCTGAGTCCTAGCTATGGCTGTTGAGCTTTGTGGATTTTTTACTGTGTGACCTGGGACAGGTGTTTTTCCTTCTATGGCCTCAGTTTCCTCACTTATAGAAGGAGGCATTGACCTAAATGATTTTTGATGTTGCTTTTGGCTCTAAAATATTGTGATCAAGGAAGTGGTTTTTGAACTTGAAGGAAGGGTGGGATCAATTTATCTGAGAGACAAGGGCATCCAGATGGGGAAAACAGTACAAGCAATGATTAGGGAATTAACTGGATGGGACATTTGAGGAGATGAGACCTCAAGGCATTTTAAGTGTACAAGAAAGCACTTAGTATCGTGTCTGACTCAATAAATCCCTTTCCCTTTTTCTGAGCAAAACTTCCTATTTTTACAGCTCTACCTCATCCATTAAATAGAGGATAATATTTTTAAACCAAAGCCAATTCTCTTCTTCTTCCAAAACTATAATGTTGTAGCTTGGCACATGGTTACCCAGCTAGGGACCAAATTCCCTAGCTCCCTTGTAGCTTGGTGTGGTGACATGACAAAGTCCCCACTAATGGAATGGGAGCTCAAGGGATATGTTGCTCCTTCTGGGTCTGGCCCTTAAAACACTATTCATGTGCTCCTCCCACTTTCACTTCTTCCTGAAGATATATGGACATATCTGTGACCCAGGATGACCATACAAACAGGGAAATCACCAAGGTCTTGTGAAGAAAACCTCATGGGGGGAGCAGGTTCTTCTCTGGCTCTGTGCATCCCTCCTATTTATTCCGTTATGTAAGAATGTGGTAAACCTTTCTGTCTTTTTTTTTCTTGAAGAGTTTATTTATTTGACAGAAAGAGGGAGCACAGAAGCAAGGGGAGCAGCAGGCAGAGGGAGAGGGAAAAGTAGGCTCTCTGCTGAGCAAGGAGCCCAATGTGGGACTTGATCCCAAGACCCTGGGATTATGACCTGAGCCTAAGGCAGACTTTTAACCATCTGAGCCACTCAGGCACCCCAACCTTTCTGTATTGTATGGCAGCTCAGTCTTTTTCAGAATTAACTCAATGTTTCTAGGGCAGAAAAGATACCAGGTGACTTCTGAGTGTTGTGTTTGAGGGTTTCTCAGGGTCAGCTTGCTGTTCTCATGAGGAGCTCTGTCCTTTGGCCCCTCTAGAGCCTTGGGAGATGGCTATAAAGCCATTAAAATGAATGGAAGATCTCTTAAAAAAAAAAAAAAAAAGAGGGAAGGGAGGGAGTTTAAGAAAATAGAGGGGAAGTCAAAAAGGAAGCCAAAGAATTCTACGGTCACTGTCTTGTTCACCTGCAGCCCTCCCAGCTGCCTCCTCCTCCCCCTTTTACAGACCTGGACATCAAGTCTTCAGAAGATAGAGTCCTAGGATAGCTAAAACTTTTGAGAGCTGGGGGACATGTAGATGAGGGCATCTGTGGTGCTGTCCCTGGTCCTGAAACCTCTCCTACTCAAAAGTCCTCACTGTTTCTCCCACTCTGAAACACTGATAGTTTTCTTCTAGGAATTTTGAATCATGGAAGACAAAAGAGTATATGTTGGGGTGGAGGGGCGGGTCATGGGCCAGAAAGGAGGTCACTGAAAGAGAAGCATGTAGGGACAGCGGCTATAGAGAGGCATAGCTGTGACAGACTGTCAGGGAGAAGAAGAAAGAGGTTTTTTTTGACATTGTTTTCAGACAACTACAGTTACCTGGAAAGAAATCAGCCACTACCAACTATAGCCTAAATATAAAAATGACTGAAAAAGAATAAGCAATGTGTGTCTCGAGCGATGCAAAGCTGTGCATGTGTCAACCAACCAGAGCAAACTAATTCATGTGGGCGTACGGAACACAAACGGGAGGGGGAATGAAGTTGAATGTAGTTATTCTTTGTTTTTCTTTTCTTGCCTGATGAAAAATTTGCTATTTTTACACTGTCACAGAGCAATCAAAACTGTGATTATGTTTCACAATTTTGACAGCTAGTTTCATGTACTTTAAGTAGCTCTATTGTATTTTAGACAATTTGAACAATTTGCTCTTCTCTGGGAAGTTAAGAGAGGATTGCACATGCCTCCGCTTCCTACTAACCCTGTGTGGAGAGCAAGCTCTACCATTGGCATTTGTTGAGCAGTGCGCTAAGTGTGTTATGCATAGAACTCATTCATTCCTCATAATGCCTCAGGGAAGTAGGTACCATTACAGCAGGTGAGGAGGCAGAGGGTCAGAGTGGTAGGTACCTGGTCTGAGGTCACCAGCTGGTACACAGCAGGCTGGAATTTGAACCAGGTGGTCTGGCTCCATATCCTGCATTTTCAGCCCCTGGTATCTTACTTGGAAATAGCAGAACCATACCAGACATCCTGATTTCCAGAGAAGACCTTTCCTCCCCACCATCTCCATGTAGGTCCATCATAGAACCAAGGCTTATTTACCAAAGGGAGATGCAATGGTAAGGAGTTTTGCAGATCTATTCTATGATTGAGGCACAGGGCTGTTCTTAGTGGGAGACCTGGAGAGAAGAAAGTAGGCTCCTGCTGAGACTTAGGCTTCAGCCCCCCCGCCCCCCACTTTGCCCCTAGGGAGCTCTGGCCAGGGAGGAAGATCCAATTTCCAGACATGGTTGAAACTGGAGCTGGGTTGCCCCCTCCTGCTGGCCTCCTGTGTCCCTCCCCCATGTGTGCTGATGTGGAATAGGCTGAGGGCACAAGGGGAAGTATTGTGCCTGCCCCCACTTTGTGTGACCTAGCTCCCAGTGGAGCGTGGAGGAGTTTGTGTAACTTTCCTGGGGGTTAAGAGCAGGTCAGCACTAGGCTGCAGCCCAGGCTACTCTCCCAGCAAAGGGAGCCTTGGGTTAAGCCAGGCGGCCCCGTGGGAACAGCAGTGCATACCTGCTGTCCATGCCCTGAAACGGGAGGGCAGCTTAAGCTGCTGGGCGTGAAGGCGCAGACCCCAAACCCCCCAGCTTCCCTCCTCCCAGCCTGGGCCTTTGGCATGGAGGCAAATCACAGAATCCAGAACTGAGAGGGAGCCTGGAGACAGGCAGCTCCAGGCCCACATTTGACAGGTAGGCAGACTGAGGCTCAGAGAGGAATGACTCCTACACCCTACAGAGCACCATTCATTCCCTCCTTCATTTATTCAACAAACACCTGTGGAATGCTAAGTGTGAACACTCTTCTATGAGGTTCTTTAGATTTCTCATTCAGATGGCATTCAGGGGAGGAAATAGAGGCTCAGAGAGGACAAGCGGTATTTCCAAGGTCACACGGCTAGTTGGGGACAGGTCTGCTGAGCGCCAGCTGGAGACTCTTACCCATGCCCCAGACATGCGAATACGTGTATGTGGTGCAGAGAAAGTCAGATGGAGGAGAGGGGCCTTAAGAACCTATCTGATTCATTTTCCTTTTTCCTGGCTAATATGACAGAGTCAATTCCACTCAACAATTTATTTGGGGCAAAGTATTTAATTGATTCTCTTCTTCTGGGAAGATTTCCAGAAACCAACCAACCTCCTGCACTGGGAAGTTATTCCTGATAAAATCTTTCCTTCTTTAATTTAAGTCATTTTCCTATTTGTCATACACAGGATGTGAACACAGCTTGTGTTTCAAGCAAAATTATTCCCCACCACAGGATGAGGGAAGGAATAGGCTCACGAATGGGGAATTGTGGAGGTATGAGCACCCCCCCCCCCGCCATACCCAGTAGAGTCAGAACACAACAGAGGTTGGTGGGATGGATGAAAATGTACACAGAATTCCACATTTAAGCAGAACTTGAAAAGTTTACAGTGGATGTTCATATATATTCATTTTTTTTCTTTTGGTCCACAAAGCAGTCCTGGAAGACAGGCATTTTATCTTCATTTCATATATGAAAAGGTGAGGCTCAGAGGGTGTAAGTGGTTGGCTGAGAGCCACAGAGCTCATGAACAGTAGAATTGGACCTGCACCCAAGCCTCTTGACTCCTACTCCAGTTGTTTCTTTTCTTTTAAGATTTTATTTATTTATATGAGAGAATGAGAGAGAGCATGAGGGGGGAGAAGGTCAGAGGGAGAAGCAGACTCCCTGGTGAGGAGGCAACCCGACGAAGGACTTGATCCTGGGACTCCAGGATCATGACCTGAGCCGAGGCGGTCACCTAACCAACTGAGCCACTCAGGCACCCACCCAGTGTTGTTTCTGTGTGCTATGTGACTTAGGTACATGTGTACGGTCTTAGTGGGCAGTGTGGTATAACGATGGTGGCCAGTGTGTGTCTCTGGTAATCTTGCAGAGAATGAAATGCTCATTCTGGACTGGCTGGAATCCCAGTTTCCTCCTCCCCTAGAGGGGGGGTAGAGGTGGAGGAGGAGCCTCTGTTCAGCCAGATGTGTTGGAAGAGAGAGCAAGTTCACCGCTTAGGTTAATGATCCCTGCAGCCCACATCACTGGGCAGTGGGAACAGGTGGCCAAAGCCTGGCTGACCATTCAGGGGATGGCTTGGCTGAGTTTGGAGGCTCCGGTTGTGGTCCATTCCCCCCCAGCCCCAGGAGGTCATATATTGGGTATCTCATCCCACCATCCGCACCTTAGCTTAACCCCTCATTGGCATGTGTCTGGATCTGGTCCCCTGTCTCCAGCCCTGTCTAGTCTCATTCTTCCTCCTTGCTACTTGCAGAGTGGTATTTACACAGCACAGATCTGTTCATGTTACTTCTCACCAGAGAATCCTTCAACCCCCTCTCCCTGACAGGTGCAGAGCCTCGAGCAGGCTCTCATCATTTAGCTCCAACCCTTCTAAATTTGATCACAAGACTCCCCTTTTTGCACCTTGTGCCTTCACAGAGGCTTCCTACTCTACTTGTGTACCATTTGGACCCCAGTCAGCCAGTTGTTTTCTCAGCTCCATGTCGTAGGGCCCCTGTAGAGATGATGTCCTTATACACAGATGGAGAACTCAAAGCTTGGAGAAGTTAAACAACTGACCGCCCTACTGGGAAGTGCCAGGATTAGAACCCAAGTGTTCCTAGCTCTGAAGTCCCTGGTCTTTCCCCCACATTCCATTGCCTCCTCAGATGCTGGCTTGAGAGGAAGCACTACAATCTCACCACCTACTTAATGTGGCCTTTGAAGGGCTTTGCTTCTCCTTGCCTAGAATGGACTCCTTTTCATCCATCCCAGAGAGGGGGAAAGAAAAGGTGATGAATTCCCTGGAGAGAGGTCAAGAGACTGAAAACCACGGTAGAAGGAAATGGCCATGAACGCTGAATGATAACAGTGCTGGGCTTGGCCTGGACTGGCCTCGATGGCCAAAACCCCCAGTGAACATGGCAGATCCTGGAAGTGAGCAGGCTGCCTATCATAGAAGTGGAAGAAGACTGATGAGGGGATATTCTTCTGGCTTTAACGTGTGTGGGCTTGCAGGGCTCCTTTAGTTGCCTGTGTTAACCCTTCATCACATGCCATACATGTCTGCTAGGACTCTTCGTTGCCAATGATGGGAAACTCTCCTCAAGCTGACTTCAGAAAGTGGGGAGAATTACTGGCTATCATAATGGAATAGTGTTCAAGCATAGATGTGGCTTCAGGTGCAGTTTGATCCAGGGTCCAAGTGATACCACTAGAATCCATCTCTCTGTCCAGTTGCCCATGGTTGTCTCCATTCTTCAGCTTCATAAGGTGGCAGAAATAGCTGTTGTGCCCTAGCACAGACACACAGACACCAGCCCACTACAGTGGAAAATAGGTAACTTCCCTCTCTCAGAAACCCCAGCATTTGATTGGCTCTGATTGGCTTATATGCTCATCCTTGAATCAGTCACTGTGGCTGGAGGTAAAGCTGGGGAGACAAAGAGTGAATTAATCCAGAGCCCCTTCCTGAAGCTGTGGCTAGTACAGTCCATCAGATCACCCAGGGGATGGGGAAGGAATAGTGTCCCAAAGGGAATTTGAGCTTTGGTTGGAGAAGGGGCAGTGCTTTGGGCAGCCATATCCCTCATACCATCTCCCACAGCACAGACGAATTCCCCTCCCCAGTCACTTATTGGTTGTGGGCTACACGAGGCATTACCTTGCCTATCTTACCTAGGCAAGGTAGTCTCTCAGGGGAGGTGGCTCTCATTCGCCAAGGTGATGCTCCAGATCCAGGAGCAGCTGAGAGCCATTAGCCCCTAAAGCTCCTAGCAGCAAAGACGATTTGGGTGGAGCACCCATTCAGGCTCCTTGCCTTACCCTTCAGACTGGATGCTTAGTCCTATTTTCTTGGCAATGACCTAACTCCCTCAGTGACCCCCTAGCCTAAATCACCTCCATACTCCTCTGGTCACTTAGAAGTGCTTCTCTAAGCTTGGCAGACGTTAAGGGCCTCCTACCTTTGACACTGCCCCTAAGGTGGCCCATGCTCCCATCTGGTCCCTGGAATGGGAACCAACCAGAGAGAGCTGCCCTGTACTGGGATTGCCCCCTGCAGCGGGAGCAACATTCATAAGGGGCTGCCATGAAGGAGGGCACAGTCCCTGGCCTCCTGGTTTCCTCTGCCTCTCTCATTTATAATTTGACCTTTGTCTGCTTCTTCAGCATTGGGATTTCTGAAATGTCTCCTACCCACTTCTAGTAGATACAGTTGAGCCTGCATCGAAGATGGTCAATTCTCTTGGCTCTTCTAGTTCCCCAGCCCTAAGGAAGGATTCTTCCTTAGGCAGCTGATCCCCTCTGACAAGAGAAGTTAAAGTCAACTCTCTTGCCAGGTGCCAGCTACTTCTGAAGGCCTTATACTCTGCCTTGTTTGGGGACTTTGCTTATCTTGGTTTTAAGGGTGGCTCCTCTGCATAAATTTAAAGTACAGACAACAGATGTTTGTAGACATATGACAAAGGGTTAACACTGTAATATACAAAAAGGTTTTATAAATCAATACCAAAATATATGAATGCTGCAATTAAAAAATTGGTCAAAGGCCTTGACCAGGCAATATTACAAAAGAGGAAGTAGAAATAGTCAATATGCATAGGAGAAGGTGCTTGACCTCACTGGAAATCAAAGAAATTCAAATTAAAGCAGTGATGAGGGATCATTTTTTCACTTTTCCAATTGGCAAATATCCCAATAAAGGTATGAAGAAATGGCTACCCTCTTGCCCTGTTGATGAGACAATGGGAGGAGATCCTGTTGGCTGGAAGGCAACCAATTCCTGGAAGGCAATTTAGGTGCCCCTGGCAAGCCTTAAAAATGTTCATAACCTTAGAACTCACAATCAGACTTCTTGGAATTTATCCTAAGGAAACACTGGAGGGTGTGCCCAAGGATATATGTACAGTGATGTTTACCTCGTGCTCTTCATTATAGTTTAAAAAGGGGGGGGGGGATGACTTAATGACCCATCAGTAGAGAACTAATTCAAGTAATGATGCTTTATTCATATAATGGAATGGTGGTGGACATCTGTGTCCACTGTCATCAAAAGAGCCTCATTATTCATTACATTAACAAAGTTACAGAATATCATGTAGAATATGCTTTGTGCTGAATTTTATGCCTACACATGTATATGGGCCCAGGAAGGTGTCTGGAAGAGTAGTCACCAGTTACTGGATGGCAGGAATAGTGGGTTCTGTGGTTTGTGCCTTTGGGTATAACATGTGTCATGTGACCCTCTGGGTTTGCCATTTACCCCTCTTCTCTTTTTTTTTTTTTTTAAGATTTTATTTATTTGACAGAGAGAAACACAGCCAGAGAGGGAACACAAGCAGGGGGAGTGAGAGAGGGAGAAGCAGGCTTCCTGCCAAGCAGGGAGCCCGATGTGGGACTCGATCCCGGGTCTCCGGGATCATGTCCTGAGCCGAAGACAGTTGCTTAACCCACTGAGCCACCCAGGCGCCCCCGCCCCCCTTCTCTTTATGGTGGAGTTGACTCACCCTGAGTTTGAATGAGTTGGCTCCAGGGGATTGACCATGGGGACCGAAACCAATGTGGATTATTCTGCAGCTCCTGAGAAACACCATTGAATAACGAAACTTACTGGTGTAAAACAACCTTTTGTAACAGATTCTGTTGTTAGGACTATAACCAGAATGGTTTACCTATGCTCCCGCAAAGTATGGGCCTCAGCCAGGAAGTTGTAGGTGACTTGCACGGTCGGCATCCTCTGGAGAGTTCTTCATGTCCAGGTCTGACACCTGTGATGACTTGAAGGCCAGGCTTATTTAGAACTGTTGGCCAGAACAATTGCTCTTGGGCTGCATGTAGTTTGGGCTTCTCATAACATGGTGGCCAGCTTCCAAGGGGAATGTCTTCTAAAGGAGAGACTCTAGAGAGTATTTCAAGAGATGAAGGTGCTGCCTCTGAATTAACCTTGGAAACCATACTGGCATCATCTCAGTCACATTCTGTTGGTTATAAGTGAGTCATTAAAGCCAGCTCAGAATCATAGAGAAGTGGCATTAGACTCCACCCCTTGATGGGAAAGTACAAGGTCATATTGCAGAAGAGTGTGTGAGATGGGAGATCTCATGGCGCCTTTGGATAAGACAACCTGCCATAGACAGTCTTTCTTCTCCACTGGATTCAGAGCCCAGAGATGTAAGACTTGGAATAGCTGCAACCACCTTGGAACTATAAAGAGGGGGCCCGTGCCCAATGGCAGCTTGGAGGAGAGCCAAGGGATGTGGAAGAACAAGAATGGGGAAGTATGGGGGGGCAGAGAGAGAGAGAGAAGGAAGGTGCAGAGGGTGTCATTTGAAGCCAGCCTCCCCACCCCTGACTCCTTAGTCCCAGGAGCCAATAATCCCCTTATGTTTAAGCCAGTTTGAGCTGGGCTTTCTATCTCTTGTAGAAAAAATAGTCCTAATCAATACAAGGGGATTTTACTAGAATCTCCCTTCCTTTTTTATACTTTTCCATATTGCTTGAGTTTTCTACAGTGAGTTTTCAGTGTTTTTTTTTTAAGTTTTTTTCTTTATTTATTTGACAGAGAGAAACACAGCTAGAGAGGGAACACAATCAGGGGGAGTGAGAGTCGGAGAAGCAGGCTTCCCGCCAAGCAGGGAGCCCGATTCAGGGCTCGATCCAGGGACTCCAGGAACATGACCTAGCTGAAGGCAGCCACCCAATGACTGAGCCACCCAGGTGCCCCACATTTGCAGTGCTTTAAAAATTTTTAAACTAAGCAGCCATCAGTGAGTCACCAACGGCAATGACCATAACTTTTGTAACCTCACATTTTGGTCGATCTGAAGACAAAAGTTCTTTGCCTACCACTATCTTTTGTTTGTCAGACTGCAGCATCCACTCTCCTATCCCAGCATCCCTCACTAATTCCTAAGTTTTCTTTAAGCTTCAGGCACCTTCTAGTTCTTCCATTCAATACACAGTCACATGGTGGGAAGGAATGTGACATGGCATCATTCCTGGCCCCCAGAGGTCCTTGGTCTAGGCAAGACACAGATCATTCTGATCAAGGGCCTTAAGTGTTAGGATGGACATATCATGTGTTGTGGGAGATAGAGACAAAGAGGGAAATTCTCACTAAAATGGAGATGAAGGGGGCATTCCAGGCAGAGGGACCAGCTTGAGCGAAGGCCTGATAGTAAGACCACAGGGGATATATGGTTAGCATAATAGAAAACAAGTGATTGCAAAATAGGGAGAAGATAGTTTGGAGCCTAAGCTTGGGGGGGGGGTTGGATGCAAGGGTAAGGAGTTTGGGCTTCAACCTGAAGATAGTGGGGAGCCACTGGAAGGATGCAAACAGAGAAGTGTCATCATCAGATTTTGAGATTGGGAGGTATCTCTAACGATGGTGTGGATAAAGGATGGGATAGTCACGAGGCCATGTAAGCAGCTACTGCAGTAGTCCAAGCCATCAATAGTGAGGGCCTCAGTTGCCTTGCATTCATGTAGCCACTCCGAGCCCTACCCAACAGCAGGCTTTCCTTGCTGTTCATGTCCACAGCCCATTCTTGGGAGGAGAGGTCACTGTGATGTTCTCCAGAGCCATGCGCCACCCTTGGCCAGAGACCTTGTCCTGCCACAGCCCTCTTCCTTGGTTTTCCCACTATACCCAGATCCTGGCTCTAGTTAGGGTATGTGGAGGCAGAGGGTGTCCATATTTACCCTCATTCAATCCACCTGACTGTGAAATACCCAGATTGGAAACAAATCTTCAAATAATAACTTAAAAAGAAAAAAAGTAAATCAAGACTAGCCATCACGTACTACAAAACCATATAAACACCTGACCTGGATTAGCCCATGTGATACTCTGAGCAACCCTGCAAAGCCAATTCCACGGCCATGTCCACGTGACAGATGAGAAAACTGAGTCTCTGCATCGTTACTGCAATAGCCGCTCTCTCAGAGGCCCCTATGCAAAGTTGGCCTCCCACGGGGCATTACCTGAAGATTCCATCCCACCTGCTAGGAGGTCCTTGGTCTTTACAGCTGGAATGCAATGGCCTCGGCTCCTAGGCCTGCTCTTCTAGGGCTGCTCATCTGTCCAAACTCAGCAAGGAGGTTCCCTAGTCTAGAAAGTCCCCAAGCTCCACCTCACCCCCATCCCCCCCATCCCCACTATCCCCAGTGGGGAGCAGATTTCCTACTTCCTGCTCTCCCTGCGCTGCATTCATCTCCCTGCCCTGCCACGGTTGGTCACTCCGCTGTACCAGAGGCCAGCTCTCAGGGGGTTAAGCAGGTAGCTCTCCCTCACCCTGGCGTCCCAGCTGGAACACTGAGCAGGCTTGCAATAAAAGGTCAGATGTTGTGTGGCAGGGTGGGAGCTTCCCTGCTTCCCCACCGGGGCTGTGGGACCTCCTGTTCTCCAGAGGGTTGGGCTTTCTCCCTGGACTCCCTGGAAACCTTCCCTGAAAACCCCGTGGAGATCCGAGGAGGGTCTGCCCCAAGCTGCTTGTCTCCTGACATTGGCTACCACCTCCCCCACCCTCTGCTTTTCCCAATAAAGATCCAGTTTCAAAGGCGGATCATTGCTGAATGAGGAGAGGTGGGTACTGGCACAGACTCCTAGACACAGAGACCCCACTCACCAGGTGCCCACCCTGGAAAGAATGAGGAGAGGAAGACCGGGAAGGCTGATATGGTCACTGAGCTGGAGGCGGGCGACAAAGCCAGCCAGCCGGCTTGCTGCCCTCCCTGGACATGGAAGAGTCAGAGTGGCCTCAGCAGACAGAACAGAGCAGCTACGTTGGTAGTGGCCCGTGGTACTTTCCCCGCAATAGCTGATCTAATCACCGGCCTCGTTCCCTGGGAAGATTTTTGCAGCATTTTGCACAGAAAAGTGCTGCTTTTCTCTCTTTTGTGGCTTGAGCCGCTATTTAAGAAAGAAAAAAAAAATCGATATGCCTTCTCTGCCTTTCAGTCTTCTCCCCCCCAAAAGGTGTTTCTTTGGGGAAGGGGTTGGGGGGGCGGCGGTGAGGAGCGTTTTTGTCATTCATAAGCTGTGGTGACAAATCCTTGACATCATTCGCGGTTCCTATCGATCAGCTCCATCCGCGGCACCAGAGGACAAATAGAAATCATTTGTCTGTCTTGGCTCCCAAACAGGCCGAGACAAAGGGCTCGGCCGGCAATCAGCAGCTGGAGGTATTAGCAGTGGGTCAAGTTCGGAGGGCAGAGGTCAAACAGGTTGTCATCAGTTTCTCACAGCTATCAGAGCCAGGGCAGGGGAGGGGGTGAGTAAAACCCACCACCAACACAGCTGGTTCTTATTAGCCAAATCCTGCCTGCCTGTAAAGAGAGATGGGCCAGCCGGGTCCACCCGCACCCCAGGGACACCCTGGGGTGCCGGGTTTCACGGGATGGTGGGAGGGCTGGGGGTGGTGAGGGGCCAGGAAGAAAAAAAGCAAGATGTGAGCTCTGCCTGCCACTATTCATCATTCCCTTTCTCAGAGGAAACCCTGAGTTATTCTGTCCTGGGCCTTGGAAGAGAATGAGAGAGAGTCAGACCTTGGGTTTCACTGGGAGTCTGAGCAAGCAAGTTAATCCTATCAAATTGGAAGTGGCTTAGATGGTCTGGGAAACATGGGATGCAGCCAGCGGACAGTTGAGTCATTTTAAGTCTCCATTACACACTACCTGTTTTGGTCTCTGCTGCCACCCTTGGAAGGAAGAGCCCCAACTCTTAAGGCAATGAATTTAGAGAAAGATATATATGGTAAGAAGAAGGTGGCAGATCCAGCCCCAGGGAAGTGACACACATAGGAGGTGACTCAGGAATGCAAAAGCATGACAGGGAGGGTGGCAGCTACCCACCCTTTCCACTGAGCACTTAGCCCCAAGCTCTGGGCCCACCGCAGGGGCCAGTTACTTAAGCACCAAGAGAGCCCTGTGAGGGCTTATTGGTTCCATTGTACAGAGGTGGAGGCTGAGGCTCAGTGAGATGAGATCACCAGTATTGTTGATGCCATAAGGGATCCCAGCACATAATCTGAGAAGCGGACCTCCGTGGGACAAAGGAAGGGGGCCCTTGGAGTCTGGGGAACATTCTTCAGGGAATGCAAATACATCTGATGGGAACATGATAAAAGCTGTGGTCCGTGATCCTACCAGCTGCTCTTTTGGCATGTCCCAAACACCCGGGGCTTGTGTTGTCTTCTGAAGATGAAATTACCCAGAACTGGAACCTGCAGCTGCGAAGAGGACCCCCCCACTCGGAGAGAAAGGTGCTTTCTTTCAGGAGCTGGTTCGGACTGAACTGCAGGGCTTGACCCCACTCACCAGGTGCTAAACCCAGCTCTCAGGAGCCAGCTGTCCCTTCCAGTCACATAGTGAGCATGGCGGCTTCTCTTCAGTAGCACAGAGTCACAGCGACACAGGAGACGGCAGGATTCGTGCGCTTCTGAAGACAGGAGTGACCTGCCACTCAGAGGTCTTTGCCAGAGCAGGGACCCTGCTCGAGTCCAGGGACCTCCAAGGGACCTGGGGACGTGCTGTGATGGAGCCGAGGAGGGAATTCTCTGATGGACCTGTTACTTGTTCCAGCTCTCTAAGGAATCTTTAGTGAGAAAGAAAGGTAAAGGGGTAGTAGGGTTGGGCAGGTAGGAAAGTTTGAAAGAAACCTTAATGATCCACAGGGGAAATGTCCTTCTGAAACAGGAACCCTAAAAAGAACTAAGGGCTCCAGGCACCTGGGTGGCTCAGTTGGTTGAGCATCTGATCCTTGATTTCAGCTCAGGTCCTGATCTCAAGGGTCGTGGGCTCCAGCCCTGTGTCAGGCTCCCCACTCAGCATGAGTCTGTTTGTCCCGCTGCCCCATGCCCTGTCCACCACACAAGTGCCCTCTCTCACTCTCAAATAAATAAATAAAATATTTTTTAAAAAATGACTAAGGGCTCTGGCTATCAAATATACATGTGTGTGCAAAAACGGTGAAATCTGAGTAGGGTCAATGGATTGTAACAACGACAACTTCCCAGTTGGGATATGGTGCTGTAGATATTGGTAAGATATTACCGTTGGGGGGAACTGGATGAAAGAACATAAGATCTCTCAGTATTATTTCCTACAGTTGCATGTCAGTCTAAATTATCCCAAAAGGAAAGAAAAAAATATAAAAAGGGGAAAAAATAGTACAGTGCATTCTGTTCCCTTAACAGAGTTCTATTCTCTGGTTCGAGAGCAGCAGGGAAAAGCATAAGCAGAAAAGAAGGCTCCATCCAGAAGTTCTGTCAGTGTATAAGACAGATAAGAATGATCCACCTTATATTTAATCATACATTATCCCATTTTCGAAGGGGAAAACTGAGGCTCAAGGCAGTGTGTTCCTTGGCTTGCGGCTACAGTGGCTAAGGTGTCATCCCACTTTCAGCTGGCTGGCTGATTCTAAAGTCTGTGCCTTTTGGGGCACATGGGTAGCTGAGAGGGGTAAGCATTGGCCTTCAGCTCAGGCCATGATCCCAGAATCCTGGGATTGAGTCCCTCGACGGGCTCCCTGCTCAGCGAGGGAGCCTGCTTCTCCTTCTCGCTCTGCCTCTTCCCCTGCTTATGCTCACTTGCCTGTGCTCTCTCTCTCAAATAAATAAAATCTTAAAGAAAAAAAAGTCTGCTTTTTTCTACCATACCATGGAGTTGGTGGTGTTCTATTTCTAGAGCCCCATAAAGTGTGCTCTCCAAAAGTTGACTTAGCCCAGGAAGCAAACTGTGGCAATACCATTAAGTATTCATTCAGCATTTTGCCACCAAGATTATGCAGTTAAAAAACAAACAAAAACAGGTGCCTTGTCCTCAAGAATATGACTCTGTGGAGACCAACACACATAGGGATGAGCTGGACTTGTGTAAGAGTGACACAGAGGTCAGAGAAGGGGAGCCCTGGGGGAGCAGGTGGGGACAGAGGGCCTCTTGGAAAGGGGCAGCTAGGTTTCTTTTTTACTGTGATAAAAAACACATAATGCAAAATTTATCTCAGTAATGTTTCAGTGTACAGCTCAGTAGTAACAAGGGCATTCATGTTCTTATGTTACTCTCTGGAACTCTTTGCATCTTGCAAAAAGCAACCCCCTGCGCCTATCAAAAGAAAGCTCCTCCTCCACCCTCCTCCCTCCCTTACCCCCTCTCCGCCCCAACTACCCTCTACTTTCTGTCTCTAGGACTTTGATGACTGGCATCATACAGTACTTGTCTCCTTGTGACTGGCTTCTTGCATTCAGTGTAAGAGCCTCCAAATTCATACACACTGTAGCACATGTCCATATTTCCTTCCTTTTTAAGGCTGAAGGCTATTCACTTATATGGGCGTACCACATTTTGCTTCTCTCTTCATCTGTTGATGGACACTTGGGTTGCTTCCACATTTTTAGCGATTGTGAATAGTGCTGTTGTGAGTGAGCATAGGTGTGCAAGTATTTTTTGGAGACCCTACTTTCAGTTTTTGGATGATATATCCAGAAGTGAAATTGTTGGATTCCAGGGTAATTCTGTTTTTAATTTTTTGAAAAAATAGAGCAGCTATGTCTCAAAGATCATAGGGTTTGGGTTTTTAGTTTTTTTTTTTTACTTTATTTTTTAATAAGTAATATATGCACATATGATCTACAGTTCAGGTCCAGAAAAGTAGTCTCTCTCCCCTCCCCATCCACTGGTCACCCAGCCCTCCTGCCTATAGGCAACTAATGTGAACAGCTTCTTGCTTATTCCTCAAGAGACTTCAGGCGTGTCTAGACCAATATGTCTATCTATTAGGGAATTTTGATGGGTAGAAAAGAAAGAAAGGGCACCAGGTAGGATAGAATTGTCATGGGAAAAACTCAACCTTGTACCCTTAAATTTTCTCATTGTTTTAGGGTTATCTCTTATAAGCAGCATATAATTTTAGTTTTGACTCAATCTTAAATCTTTGTTTTTTAATAAGGAGACTTTACCCATTTGTACATTTTTTGGTTTTGGGGGGCTATTTGTTTTGTTTGGGTTTTTTTGTTTTTGTTTTTAGATTTTTTTTTTTTAACTGATCTGGTCTTCTTGATAGACAGAATTCCTTGGGCAAAAACAAATGTCTCTTGGTTTTACCTCCTAATTAGTTTTTATTCTTCCTTTCAAAAGATTCTGATCTAATCCCCACTGTCCCTTTCACTTTCCTTCCCTAGTGTTTCAGAAGATGTATTTCTTCCACCGCTGGTAAAATTTTGTTCAAAAAGTATTAACTGCCAATCATATTTTTATTTTGAGATCCTTAAAAGATAAAGAATATATATGAAGGTTACCATAACCAACACGCACGTTGTTGCTGTCCATCATTAGTGTGCTATACATGTATTGCCTCTTAGCTCCAAATCTACCATTGTTTGCCCTGCTTTGTGATCCTGGAGCTAGACCCTGTACGTAGAGAAATCTCTTATGGGCTGGCATGGTATTCTGCTCTGTGAGGTGAGGGCTTGAAGGACACTGCATGGCATGGTGGGAGATGGGGCCCGGGGCTTCTCTTCCTGGTTCCTGTGTACAAGTCTCGCTCCCGACTGCCAGCAGCAGATGGGAGACCCCATGGTGCTCACCCTCCCGTGAGTCAGACTGGTACCCCTGTGGATAGGTGCCTGCCAGCCATAGCTTGCCCTCTGTTATCCAGCTCTTGGAACATGGCAGTGACCTTCTCAGGGTGGGCAGGGGTCCACAGCCCCACCTCCTCTCAGGTCTACTGGGGGGCCCTTTTCCAAGTATGTTTCCAAGCTCTCTCTTCGCCCTAGACATAGTAGCTGCTCCCCATGTTTCTTCCTTTAGAGGTCTCATTTATTCCTCTTAGAACTTAAGCACTTTTCACTGGTTAATTTTTTTATATTAAATTTTCCCTATGTCATTCCTGTCTCCTGATTGGACCCTGACTGATACATTTAATATTTTTGTCATATTTGCTCACTTTTATTTTAAGTAAATGACACACTGCAGGTGTAAAGTCCCCTCTAATGGCCGTTTCCAGTTATTTCTATACCCTTTCACCATTATTCAGAGTCTTGGCGACTCCTCCCATTAGGAAAAAATGTTTATATGCCTTTATATGTACTCATAAATGCATGTAAGTGGTATACTTTTCAAATCATTCTGAATCTTGTTTCTATCCACCCAATAGTACATTATCTAAAACTGTCATTGTGCATATGTGTAGATCGAATTCATTCTTCTTAAACTGTTGTGTAATATCCCATTATAAAACAGATGTCATTAGTTCATGCCCTGGTGGATATTATATTATGTCCAATATTTGGCCCTTTGTAAACAGTAATGTATCCTGGGTATACATATGCCAGAATTTTCCCGGGGAACATACCTGGAAATTGAATTTTCTGAATAGGTTGTAGACTAGATACAGTTTTCGATGTTATTAGACACTACTTGTTTGCTTTTCCTTTTTTTTTTTAAGATTTTGTTTATTTATTTGACAGAGAGATTGACAACAGAGCAGGAACACAAGCAGGGGGACCGGGAGAGGCCAAGCAGGGAGCCCAATGCCAGGCTCCATCCCAGGACCCTGGGATCATGACCTGAGCCGAAGGCAGACGTTTAACGACTGAGCCACCCACACGCCCCTTGTTTGCTCTTCTTTGACAATATTTATACTTCAACCAGCCATGGAAACAGCATTGTTTTCCTCACATCTTCCCCAATACTTTGTATTATTAGGCTTCTTAATTTTTCCCAATGTGGTAGGTGAAAATGGTATCTCATTTTTCTTTTCATGGCTTTGATGGCCATTTGAAGATCCTCTTCTGTGAACTGTTGATGCTGTTTCTCGCTCTTCTGTTAGGTTCTTCGTCTCTCTCTTACAGATTATGGGAGTTTGTTATCATTCTGATGACTACATTGTATATTCCAAATATCTCCTAGTAAATTGCCTGCTTCCTTCTTTGTGGTATGTTTTGCCCTAAGTAAGATATAATTTTAATACAGTTAAGTAAATCTATGCTTTATTTTATAGATTATTCCTATTGGGTCTTTCTGGTTTGAGGAATCTTTCTCTATCCAGACTTATGACAGTATTTTTCTCTGATTTTTTTTTTCCGCTTGGGTCACTCAAACATCTACACTTGCATGTTGTGAATGATGTCTTGCTGCTCTATTATTAGTCTTTCTTCTCCCTAGTGATTAGTGGTGTTATCTCTAACATAGGCTGGTTTCCGTGTATAGATATGAATATGTTCCTGGGCTCTGACTTCTGTTTTATTGGTTGATTTATCTATGTCTGTGTTAATTAGGATTTTTTTTAAAAAAAGCCAACCTGCTCTAACAGGAGTTCCAACAAAGTTTCAAGAACAAAGTTTCTATCTTATGTACATAATAGAAGGTGTGAGCTCTGCTCCACGGAGCCATTCAGGAAGTCATGCTTGTCCATCTTGGGGCTTCATCATTCTCTGTTGAAATCTGGGTCACTGCCACATTTGGCTTCCAGTCTGGAGGAAGGGCAGAGAACGAACATCGAGAAATCACTCCAGCTGCTTTAAGAATCCTAGTCTGGAAGGAGGACATATCAGTTCTGCTCATGTTCCATTGATGGCAACATAGTCTCATAGCCTCTCCTAATTGTGAAGAGGACTGGAAGATGTTCAGCACCCAGCTGGGCCGCCATGTGACTAGCCACTGCTCTATTACCATGCAAAAAAGGCGGAAATTGAATTTTGGTGGGCAGCTACCCTCTCCGTCACAAACCCTGGCCAGTGTCACACTTTTAATTACTATCCTCACTGGTTAGCTGGTTCCCTTTGTGTGGGAAAATAGCTGTCATGGCTCCAAGTGTCTTGTCCTTATTCACTGTTCATTAGCTATTGATGGGTGCATTATAAATGACCCCAAAACTTGGTGGCTCCAATAATAAAGTGAAGATGGCAGAGCAGAAAGAAGACATCACTGAGCCTTTGAATGAACGAATCCCACCTCAGAACATCTTGTTAAATGCCCTTTGTAGTTTAGGATAATTTGAGCTAGGTTTTCTCTTACTTAATAGCCCAAAGCAATCTACCTGATACATATTTTTAAATATATGCCATCTCAAGATGGAGGAAATTATGCTTCTGTAATAACCAGCAAAATCCCTGCAGTTGAAAGTAATAAAGGCTTATTTCTCTCTCATACTGCTGGTCCAGCACAGGTTGGCTAAGGTCTCTGGCCTCTGCCATGCTTGCTGTAGGGCACCAGCTAGTGGAGAAGCTGATGTCATTAGTGTTGACAATTGCAATAAATAGTAGAAAAAGATCCCTGGATGGTCTTATGCCAATGATGAAATGCTCCCTCCTGGAAGTGACACAGATCACTTTAGCTCATAATTCTTTGGCCCCATATAACCAGAAGAGACCAGGAAGCACAGGCTATCACGTGCCAAAGCCCCGAAAGTATCTGGTGAACAGCACTGATGACTATGACACGTGCACTGAGGTTTATAAATTTCCCCCTAATTACTGCTTTACCTGCTCCTTACAGATTTTATCTAGGACTTCCATTATCATTCTTAAATAAACTTTTCATTTTAGGGTAGCTTTACATTTATGGAAAAATGGTGAAGATGGTACCTAGAAGGTTCCCATGTAGGGAACCTTCTAGGTTCCCTAGAACCTAGAAGGTTCTAGGGAACTGGCCCCACCCCAGTTCCCCTATATCGTTATCCTTCATTAGCATTGTATGTTTGTCACAGTCCATGGACCAGCACTGATATAGGATTATTAACTGGAGCCCATGCTTTATTCAGATTTCCTTAGTTTTGACCTAATGTCCTTTTTCTATTCTGGGATCCCATCCAGATTACGTTAATCGTCATGTCTCCTTAGGCCTCCATTTGGCTGTGAGCGTTTCTCAGACACTCCTTGTTTTTTATGACCTTGGCAGTTTTAAGGAGTATTGGTCAGGTGTTTTGTAAAAATGTTACTCAACTAGGATTTGTCTGATGTTTTTCCTCATGATTAGACTGGGTATGGGTTTTTGAGAAGGTGACCACTACGGTAAAAGGCCGTTCTCATCACAGCCCACCAAGGGTACACACTGTCAGCGTGACTCATCACTGTTGCCCTTGACCCTGACCACATGAGGTGGTTACCCTTCCTTCTTTTTGTATTCTTTGGAGGGAAGTCACCGCACTTAAGGAATTAAGCTCCACCTCCTGGAAAGCAGAGCATCTACACAAATTATTCGGAATTTTTCTGCACAGGAGATCTGCCTACTCTCCCTGTTAATTTATTTATTCAGTAATTTATTTGTATCTGTAGGAACTCATGGATATTTGTTTACTTTGGGTTATAACCCAATACTGTGTTAGTTTGTTGCTCAAATTGTTCCTCCTTTGGCCACTAGGAGCTCTCAGTTGGCTCCTGTGTCTCCAGAACATTTCCTCTGTCAACATGAGCTGTTTCTTGTTTGGTTACTTTCTTACTCTCTGGCACTGTAAAAATGCTCCTGGATCATCTTGTATATTTTCTGCCTGTGTTTTGTCCTAGAATCAACCATTACTCTAAGGAACCCTGGTTTTTCTTGAAGAATGGTGTTAGAAACCAAGATCTAGGTGCCAGGCACGATCGTTGCTATTGGGGTCCTTCTTTCTAGGTTCTCTCCCCTAGCCGAGCAAGGAAATATGTATGTATATACTAACCCACGTGTGCACACTCATCGGTATAAAGGTCTGTATGTAACCGTCTGTATTTATAGTAAACTAAGTATAAGTTCATTGGACAGCTCCAACTCTAAACCATTACCACATGGATCATTTTAACCTTAACCCCTTGCTTATCTGTAACTTCCCACTACAGCAGTCGGAAGTCCATTTACCTAAATGTTCAATTCCCGCATACATGTATAGTGGTTCAGAATCATTAACCCTTTCGCTGTCATTTAATTCTAAATATTTAATTAATATTCATTGATTTACTCTTTAACCATGAATTATTTAGAAGTTGGGCTTTAGTTTCAAGACAGAGAACGTCTGGTTAGTTCTCTTTCTGTGGTGGTTTTCTAATTTTCTTGCATTGTGGTCTAAAAACATGACCTAGATAATATTGATTCTCTGGAATGATGCGAGACTTCCTCTGTGATCCAGAATACGTTCAATTTTGGTAACAGTTCCATATGTGATTGGAAAAATGTATAAATTTTGTACATCTACTCTATGCCATTAAAAACATCATTATGAAAATGCAGAAAGTCTACAAATGTTTGAGATAATGTGAAATGAAAAAACCCACTAAACACATGCTATGTTGGCAACAATGTAAACTATTGAGGCATAAAAGCAAAGACCAGAAAAGAATAAGCAAAAATGAAAAGTATCGACGTGTTGTGGGGGGAGTCTAGATAAATTTTTTCTCTTCTCAAAGTTCTATTTAATGTCGTTTTGGTTCTATAATATATTAAATCCTAAAAAACTTTATCCCAGAAAATATTGGTTTGATACATTAACAAAAGACAAAAAGTATTTAATTCAACAGTTTTTGAGCCCCTACTGTGTTCAGCACTGTCTGAGATCCTAGGGATCCAGGAATGAGAGGTCAAGATCACACACACACATACAATCTCACTGCTATCTACACATCTCTGTGCTGCTTACCTGTGAGGCAGATGTTACTGTTTTTATACCCATTTTTACAGAGTCAGAAATTGAGATTCAGAGAGGGCGAAGCAACTTGTCCAAGGTCACACTAGTTGACAGAGCCAGGACTCGGGTATGAGTTGTCCAGCTCTGGGTGGAGGCTCTTTTATGTAAAACCCCTTTTAGAAAATAACTCCTTTGCAATGCATTTAGTGCCATAAAGATGAGAAAGAATATTATCAAATGTCCTCTGGAGGGGGAGCTCCTGTGAAAGCAGAAATTGAGGACCAGAAACCTAAAGTAGGTGGGTGGCTAGGCTGATACAAAATCTAGTTGGATGTTTTGTGCAGTTAGATTCTTTCCTTTGTTGACCACAGGAAAGGTCCACCCCACTGCCCCAGGGCCACCAAATTGTGAGACTGGGAGCTCAGAGCCACTGCCGCCTATGCTAGTGGTTCAAGGTGGGTGGGTTCCATATCCAATTAAAAAAAATACAGTGTAGGGTTGTCTAAAAAATACAGTGTGGGGCTCAGTTGTTAAGCATCTGCCTTTGGCTCAGGTCATGATCTTGGAGTCCCAGGATCCAGCCCCACATTGGGCTCCCTGCTCCACAGGAAGCCTGCTTCTCCCTCTCTCACTGCCCCTGCTTGTGTTCCCTTTCTAGCTGTGTTTCTCTCTGTCAGATAAATAAATAAATAAAATCTTAAAAAAAAATACAGTGTATAGGGATGCCTGGGTGGTGCAGTCACTTAGGCATCTGACTTTTGGTTGGCTCAGGCTGTGATCTCAGGGTCATGAGATCAAGCACCGAGCGCTGAATCTGCTTACCACTCTCTCTTCCTCTCCCCTTGCCCCTCCCCGTCTCAAATAAATAAATGGAACTTAAAATACAGTGTATACATTTTGGTCCATCAATTTCTGACTCTGTAAACATATCAGTACTATTTAAAGGATTATTTAAAGATCAGTAAGACTGGAAAGGTGAAAAAGTTGCCCAGAAGAAGAGCATGCCTTAGGAGAGAAAGGAGCTGGGGCTCTGAAGCATTGAGAGCCCAAAGCTGTCTGGGTGGGCTGGAGCCAGAGAGAGGTAGAAGCAGGCCGGCTGTGGTTGGGGAGGGGGTGGGTGGGCAGGGCCAAGTCATAAGTAAATAAAATAGGGGTGAACTTGAGGAATAAGTGAGTTGCATTACAGAAACCAATAATTACCTCCCGGCTGCTACCCCAGACCCCCTTCCCAGAAAGTCCAGAACAGCATAGACTTCATCCCGAGCTGCTCTGGGGTGGGAAAGATCATTCCGGAGGCCAACACACTGCATTCCCTGATTCCCAGTAGCCACACTGGATTCCTCACCCAGGGACCGATAGTTTCGGGGCTCATGGCCCAGAGGCCTGCCTCATAACAGGTGTGCACACCTGCCCGCACCCTGCATCTGGCCTGCTTGTGTGGGTTTTCAGTGACTTGGGGCGCTGGTAAGTGAAGGTCCAGTGAGGTGGTCCGGAGCGCTCCTGGCTGCAGTGTGTCCAGCCTGGGTGGGAATCCTGTCGCTCGATTGAGGTCCCGGGGTCAGCCGCGACTCTGGGGGCCTCCGTGCATGCACCGGTGAAAAATGGGGAGGAACCCTGGAGCCACGTCGAGAGGGGAGGGGCAGTGCTAAGTATGAGAATGACTCATTTTAAGCACCTGGCATTGAGCCCTGGATAAACGTGCGTGTTCTTTCTCCCCCACTACCTGGGTAAGTGGTGACCACGACAGGACAGGATCGGTAATCACTGGTTAGCGGCCTCCGCGGGGTGCGTCTCCCCCCTCGTCTCGCATCCCCATCCTTCCAGCCTGGCCAAGGGCAGCACCAAGGGCAGCTGCCCAGGGAGCAGCTTCCCCTGACAGCTCGCCCAGCGGAGAGCACCACCCCCACCCTGTGGGGCAGGGATCCTCCGGAGCACCCAACTTCATCTCCACTTCAATTTTATCAGTGGCCGGGGAGTCGGGCAGGAGATAGGAGACCCACCCAACACGAATTAGCCCAGAGATTGCCGGATAGGCTCGCCCGCCCCCGCCCCCTCCTCTCTGTGCCCCAGCGCTCCCTCCTTCAGGGTCCTTTGTGTCTGCCTGGCCTCTGCTGATCTCACCGCCCTCCACTCCGCTGTGAGCCAGGGGTTTGTTTGCATTTGGCCGCATCTTCCAGACCCAGGCGGGCTGTGTCTCGGGCCCCCACCCCTGCAGAGCCGGGCAAAGTCACCCTGGGGCTGTTAGGCGCTGGGGCCGCGCTGCTGTTGTCCCTGCAACCCCTCTCCCCTTCCTGGGGAACCTGGCCCTGTGTGGGACCTCTGTACACCCTATCCCATTTAATCTTGCCAAGAACTAGGAACAGCAGCGAGGAGTAAAGGAAACTGAGGCTCAGAGAAGGAAGGATACTCACCCAAGGTCATGCTGCGTATGAGTCGTCTGGCCAGGGTTTGGACTCAGATCTGTTCATCTCAAGAGCCTTGGGAGGGGTGCGTGGGGCAGATTTACACAGTGGCTCTTTTTCCCTTTTTTCTACTACAAAAGTCCCAGTTATTCCCCAAATTTATTGCAAGAGAGGAGGCCATGTGAGATTGGAGGGAGGGCAGTGGAGGCCTTCAGTTTCCAAAGGGGATAGGGTAATGACTTCCTCTTACTCCTTCTGCCCCCACGTGCTCCCCCCAAGATCCCTTCTCACCTTCCACTAGGGTCCCCATCCTAACTCCAGGCTTGAGCCAGAGAAAACACTTTCCTGTGTTCTATTCAGCTAGAGTAATGACAGAAGCCCAGGCACTGGCTCTGGGACCCAGGAGGTCTCTCCCCAGCCCCTTCCCAGGGCCAGGGGGAGGGAGGCGAGCCCTGCCCTGCTTCCCACCTCCATTTCCGGGGTGCTGCTAGGGAAAATTTATGTCCCTCTCAGGTTTGGGAACTGATCCCACACTAAAAAGAAAGAAGAGAGAAAGAAATGATTTTAATTTTTTTTAGGTCCAGAAATGAAGCAGAAGTGAGTAAATTTTAATGAAACGGTGCAAAAATGACATCATTTACTCAGAAATCATTAATTTGTCAGCATTAATATTTCAGCTACAACATTGCCTGTCATTTTGTGCCTGCAATGACTGATAAATCTATAAAAGCGTGCTGCTAATTTACTGAATATTTATGTGCAATGTCATTTGCAGAGTAAGAATGGAATTTATTTCGTGCCGAGTTCTGCGGGAGAACATTCCCCACAAACCTTCACCCTAGTGGGTGGGGGAGGGCAAGGGGAGACTCCAAACTTCCTGGAAAACTGGTGATAGGATGGGGACCAAAGGGCCCCCAGGGCTCTACCCCCCAGCTCCAGCGCGCTGGGGAGGAACCACCTCATCTTTGCTTTGGCAGTGCAAAGACTATTATAATGCCCTTCCCTCCTCTATCTTGGCAAGTTCAAATTTGACCTCTCGTTTCCAGTCTTCTGGGATGTTTCTGGATTCCGCTGCCTCTACACTGCAGTGGGGTGGGGCTAGCCCTTGGTAGAGGGGATGGCAGGGCAGGTGGGCTCCAGGTCCCAGATGAGTTATCAGAAGAAGGGATTAGAGAAGAGGTTAAGTGCCAGATGTGGGAGTTGGACAGCCTGCCTTCCAAACCTGGCTCTGTGAATGGTCTCAGAAATCTGGGTCTCAGTGTCCTCATCTGGAAAATGGGGACACTACCATTATGCATGTAAATCTACCAGCTGAGGACCTGGGAAGCATCAGCAGCTGCCATTGTTGAAGAGATCACTGCCACAGTCCCCACTCCCAAAGAGCCCCTTTCCCCAGATGGGAAGTGGGGGGCCCTGGGACCCCATCTGCACAGCCCTGAGAGGAACACAGTCCTGACAGGGCTCCTGGCTTCCCCACATGGGTCTGCTTCTCCAGCCTCACATGAGAGCACATCCCTTCTCCCCATGCTCTCTTCGCATGATTGAATGAGCAGAATTCTGGAGTATCCAGCAGCAGCTTCCTGAAGCCCCCAGATGGTGTTTTCTTGCCCTTGGGAGCTCTTTGTGGGGGTGGGAGGGAGGGTAAGAGGGGCTGTCCTTTGAAATGCCTCCATTTTACAGGGAGCAAAATGGAGGCTGTGAGAGGCCCACCAGAGCCTGATGACCCCTTGCCCCCATGTTCCCATCCCCCATCCCAACAAGAGCACAAATCACAAGACTTGGAGTTTTGCACAATTTTGCTCAATTTCCTGCCTGAATGGCACAGGGCCTGACCCTCTGCAGGTGCTCAGGAAATGTTCGTGGAATCGATAAAGAACAGCTAAATCTCCCATCTTCTGAGAGCTCTTTGTCTCCTCCCTCCCTCCTGCTCTCCACACTCCACAAGGGGCCAGCTCCTGCACCCTTCTCTCTAAAGTCTCTCCGACCGCTCCTTTTACTTCTTTGCCAGTGCCCCAGCAGAGTCCTCATTCTTGCCTGCGTGGGCCACTGCAGTAGTTTGCTCACAGATCTCCCTGCTTCCGCCTCCTGCTCAGATGCTGCCAGCACAGAGCTGCTAGAGCTTTCCAAGGAGAGTCCTGAGAGTGCTACTCCCCATGGGGGAAATGGCATCCAGTGCCCCCCTGAGTCCCTTCCGCCCTGCTTCTCTTAGCGCTCTCACAGGTGGACCTCTGTTTTGAACTTTGAACGTATGCATCCCATGCTTTCCAGTCTCCAGCCCTTTATGATCCCTTCTGCCAACGTCCCTGCATTCCTCATGGCCAAATCCAATCTATCTTGCAAGGCTCATCCCAACCACTGGAGAATCCCTTCCTGATCCCTGTTCAGAAGGAGAACTCCTCACTCCAAACTGCACCGGGAGCCCCACATCCCCTCCCAAACTAGCCCTGGGGTGTGTGGACCTGCCAGCTGGAGGAGGGAAGGGCTGCCATTGTCTGAATTCAGGGGAGGACACTGGACCCGCTGTCAGGGGACCTGGGTATTCATGCTCATAGCTGGGCACCGTGTGGCCTTGAGTCTATGCAGCGGGCTGTTCCAACTCTCTTCAGTCCAGGCTGAGTCTGTCGTGTTCATGGCTATATCCTGGCACCAGGTGTAGTTGCCAGCCATACAGTAGTTTTCAGTAAATACTCACTTAATGACCTTCATGCCAGGGTTCCAAGGTTCTGAGCCTCAGTATTGTCCAGGCAGACCTTTGGGGGCTCACCCAGGGACAGGCAGAGGGGAACACTATGATACTAACATTAAAGAGTAACACACTTTTGCTTATGTGTTGTTATTCAACCTTCATAGCTACCCTGTGAGCAGACTTTCCTGTGCCCATTTCACAGATAAGGAAGATGAGGCTAGAAAGCTAAGTTACCTGCTCAGGCCTCACACCTTGGCTCTTTGCTCCAAATCCAGGGCCCTTCCTGCTCTCTTAGAATAACCCCCAAGGTCTCTGTGGCCCAGAAGGCCCCTGTGACCCTCTCCAGGCTCACTCGCTGCTGCGTCAGAGCCACAGTGAGCTTCTGGCGGCTTCCTGGACATTCTAAGCTCATTCCTACCTCTGGGCCTTTGAACTTGCCATTCCCTTGGCCTGGAAAGTTCATCCTCATCATCCAAGTCTCGGCACTGATGTCATCTTCTCACACAGGCCCTCCTTGCCCACCCAAACTCAAACAGGCTTTTTATTTTCCTCCTACACCACGTGAAATAGTCTTCTACATCTGCAGGCTCTGTGATGTCGGGAGCCTTGCCAGCCTGCAGGCCTCGCGCCCAGCTAGGAGTCTAGAGCTAGGAGTCTAGGAGTCATAGAGCTCTGCTTTCTGTGGTGAACTGTCATCTTCTAAGAGGAGAGGTGGGGGCTCTGGGGCCGGTGAAGAGGTGAGGGTAGTTGGGGGTAGGGGTGTGGTAGGGAGGGGACACCAGGAATAGAAGGTGCGGCCTGCTACCAGAAGCTGGATCCAAGAGAGGCTGAAGCAAGGAGGTGCCCCCGACTTGTCCTCACCATTTTGCCCCCCCAGCCCCCCTGCCTCTGCCTCACACTCATTTCCTTCCTGGAGTCAGTCTCATTTGCTTTCCCTAAAAGCCGCTGGAGGAGCCAATATGTACGTGATGAATATTTCATCTCCTGAGCGTGGGTTTGCGGGAGAGCTGTGATCACCCAGGGAGGGAGCGCTGCCCGGCCGTGCCTGGGAAGGAGAGGCCCTGGGAGGGGTGGGCTTGGGGCACCGGCAGTGGGAAGGGTGTCTCAAAGATGCAGAGTCCCAGGCCCAGCCCCCTGCTCCTGGAGACACCCTTGGCATTGGGAGGCTCAGAGCAGGGGGGAGGAGGGCAGTCCTGAATCTGGCGTACAGACACCTCAAGCTCCCTGGAGCTCTCAGCTCTTTCTTGGAGTTCACCTCTGGCCAGGGCAGACTTTGCCAGAAGCTCAGAGGCTCAAGTTGCTGAGCCCAAAGGTTCCACTGGCATGGCAATGGCCGAAGGTGTGGAGTCTGTCCTGGTCATCCTATATAATAGCTCCTCAGCTAAGACCCTGCAGACGATCTCATCCCAGGGACTGAGGCTGGGCAAGGAAGGAGGGTACAGATAAAACACTGAGCAGTAGGGAAGAACATGGAAAAAGAGTGCCCAGGCGTGCCTGTGCCCCCCTGCTGCTCTGAACCCCTCCACACATCCTTGTCCCCACAGGGAGGGTCAGCCGAGCTGCTTCTGTGCTGGAGTCTGATGGTCCCGACTGCCAGCCTTCTGCTCCTTCACCAGTGGAGTGATCTCTGAACCTCTCTGAGCCTCAGTTTCCCCATCTGAAAAATGGTGTCAGCCATGTGACCCTGTAGGGTGGTTCTGAGGGGTGAACAGAGTGGCTGGCACCCGCACCCCCCACACACACACACCCACACTACCATCATTACGGTTCCTCTAACCCAGTCAGAAAACAAAGGACCATTCACTCCCTCCTCTTTCACCTGGGGACTCTCCTTTCTGCTGCCATGCTACTCCACAGTCTTGAACCTCTGCTCCCTAAGGAGTTGGAGTTCGAGGAGGATGGGGAGGAAGGCACCTTGCCTCCTGGGCCTCAGCCAGCCCTGGGTCCCGATGACCCTGGCCGTGGACCCTGAGCCCCCAGCCGCAACCCTCTGCAGCGGCTCCTGTCCCTCCCCCCACTGGCCAGGAGCAAGCCCATCTCTCTCATCCTCACCCACCACATTACCCTCTGAATACTCTCATTATACCATTACTAATTAGGGCTGCTCAGCAAATTGGCGGCTGCATTAGAGGGAGACAGTGTGCGGGAGCATATGGCATAATATCGTATTAATGAACACTCTAAATTCAAACCCGGGTCAGCTGCTCGCTTCTCGCCGGTGTCACCCACGCTAAAGGGGGGGGGGGAGAAAAGCAGTCAACCTTTCCCTCGCTTTCCTTGCCTCTCTCCAAACATACATTCCCCAGCGTGGGCTGGGCTGGTGGAGGTTTTTATCATATCTGGCCAGAGGGGAGACAAATAAAAGATTCTGGACCTACACAGGGGCTGCAGCAGGACCTCCCCGTCTGTAGTCCCGTGTATGCATATGTCTTGGTTGGTCGTGAAAAATATTAATCAATAATAATAATAAACCAGGGCCTGTGGGCCAAGCTTCTCACCCAGATTATGTCTGTCTCCCAATATCCTTTGCAGGGGGAGAACAAGAGGGGACAAATTGAGGGCCACTAGAGGTCATAGAGCTTTTCCAGGTTGGAGAGTGGCTGAGCTGGAGAGTCCAGGGGAAAGGGTACCAGCCTGAGGAAATTCAAGAAAATCCCAGAACAAGACCCAGCCCTACCCATGCCGCCCTCTCTCCCATCCTCGTAGCACCCACAACCCACAGAACCCCGAGGTCACTGGTTTTCCCTGGGGGTGAGGGAATCTGGGAGTCACCCATGGATTCAGAGACAGGACTCAAGATGTAGGCTTCCTTATTATTATTTTTTAAGTAAGCTTGAGGCCCAGCATGGGACTCAAATTCATGACCCAAGAGAGTCACATGCTCTACTGACTGAACCAGCCAGGCACTCCCTCCCCACCTGTGCCAGGATTCCTTATTTTTAAGCCCCTGGGGTGATGCTAGGAATCCATCATCCCCACCCCCACCCCCCTGCGGTGAGAATGTGGCTTCCAGAGCTAGAACCGGCAACCCAGG
>PITA01008959.1:0-80914 GCA_004023965.1 Spilogale gracilis
TTTGTTTCTACCTTTTTGCCGATGTTCTTTGTCTCTCGTGGCGGTCCAGAAGTGGGAAATATCACATTTCAGGCTGGTTTCATGGGTGTTCACGGTGGTCTTGTAGTGGTTTTTTTGTTGGAATTCAGCTCTCTTCAGGGAACTCCCTGAAATGCGGTCACCTGGCCTTCCGCCATCTTGACCCTCCCTCATTTGTATATCTTCTATGGAGAAGTGCCTCTTCATGTCTCCTGCCCATTTTTTGATGTGTTCATCTTCCTTTTGGGTGTTGAGTTTGAGTAGTTCTTTATAGATCTTGGATATCAGCCCTTTGTCTGTAGTGTCATTTGCAAATATCCTCTCCCATTCTGTGGATTGCCTCTTTGTTTTGTTGACTGTTTCCTTTGCTGTACAGAAGCTTTTTATTTTGATGAAGTCCCAACAGTTCATTTTCGCTTTTGTTTCCTTTGCCTTTGGAGATGTGTCTTGAAAGAAGTTGCTGTGGCCGATGTCAAGAGGTTACTGCCTATGTTCTTTTCCAGGATGTTGATGGATTCCTGCCTCACATTGAGGTCTTTCATCCATTTTGAGTTTGTCTTTGTGTGTTGTGTAAGAGAATGGTGTAAGAGAATGGTGTGAAAGAAGCAAGAATTAAAGTGAAAGATTGACACTTATTGTCTAAATTAGTTGTCTTTTCTTGTATATTTACAACATTTATAGGAAAATCCTTTGTATTCCAAGTGGTATAGAGACATAAAATGCATTGCGATGTAAATAATCATTGCCATTTGCTGGTCAACTTTTATTCATAATTTCCTAAGCTCTTATATTTTGCTAAAGCCTCTAGCCAACTGGGAGGATGTCATAAGATTCATGATTCATATACAGACCTTCTTTCATGGAATATAGGATTTTCTGTGGGAGGGAAAATAAATGCTTTTAACAGGTGAAGAAAAATAATTACCTCAAAATAATTTTATTGATGAAGATTCATCTTATTAAGTGAAGCTGCCATTCTGACTTCCGTAGTTCTGTTTGTCTGGCAAATATAGTTTTGAAATCTGGGCTTGAAAGCACAGAGCCAATGTTAAACTCCCTTTTGCTTTCTCCCCACATGTACCACTTACTAGATCTTCTTTGATCATGTCTCTGGCATCGCCATCTTTAGTTCATTAGTGCATCACACTACCACCATCACCACTTAAAACACAGCCCCCTCCTCCAAATGGACATATTTTGCATTACACTCACTAACATTATTTTTTTCACAAAGTGAAATAATTGTGTTTCACCAAGCAGGAGAATAGAGGGAAGTGGAAGCAGTTCAAGGCAACAGACCATGATCAGAAGTCTAGGGCTCTGCTCTTTGCTGAAGTCATGGATATTGTCTGAGCCTGTTTCTTCACCTCTGAAAGGAGGAATGATCTTAAAGTCCTTTTGAACTCTTTTGACTATACATCTCTGGTCACTACATCCAAAACTTGCAGTTAACTCTTTCTGAACTTTTCTCATGCTTTTCTATCTATCCTCAGCCCTCTTTGCTTGCCATTTACCCTCATGCAGTGTACAGATCATGTCAAGACCTCTCTGCTCACCACCACTGTCTCCATGAAGACTGTCCTTACCTACTCCCAAAAGCTACCTCTTTCTCCAAATCCTGGGCAACTCGTCTGGTATTTATTATGTACTACTACCATAAGCCACTAAACATCCTTTTATGAACGTATGACTGATAGCCTTAGCTTGAGTAAAGATATTTTTGAAAATGAAACCCCTGGGTGCCTGGGTGGCTCAGTGGGTTAAAGCCTCTGCCTTTGGCTCAGGTCATGATCTCAGGGTCCTGGGATTGAGGCCCGCGTTGGGCTCTCTGATCAGCAGGGAGTCTGCTTCCTCCTCTCTCTCTGCCTGCCTCTCTACCTACTTGTGATCTCTCTCTGTCAAATAAATAAATAATAAAATCTTTAAAAAAAATGAAACCCTTAAAGATAAGCCTTTTTTATGGTTATTTTCTGTAAGCTCTAGAACTGAATTTTCCAGTATAATAGGAACCCAGTAACTATTTCTTTTTGTTTTCTTTCTTGATTCTTTCCTGCATTTCAGGATAACACTCTACATAGTGATAGTGTTTTTCTATAAGCAGGCCCTACATTAGAGAATATTGTGTATTTCTTAATGCCGTTAATGGAAGATCCATGTATTTAAAATAAACTGCCCCTAATAATCACTTCTTCCTAGTTCTCTTATCTTTTATTTTATATTAGGATATCTAACCAAAAATAATTAAATGTTTTGGTGGTTAACAATAGCAGGTATTCAGTATAAATAATGTAAATAAGGAAAAATACATCTATACCAGTAATTATCTTGGCATATTCTTCAATTATGAAATATTGATGAAACTCTATTATATATACAGCTCAGACATAGTGTAAATTCATAAGTATTTTATGTAATCTTACCAGTAATTCCTGTGCCATTTCAAGAACTATTTGCAAGTTGTTCTGAAAATTATTGAAAGTGTGGCAGGCTATAGTCACTGTTAACCGCTTCAGTAAAAGCAAAGTATGTGAAGACTCTTTAATCTGTTAACAAACATTGAGTTTTTTCACCTACTAACAATCAGTGGGACCCAAATTATTTTCTAAGAAAGTAAATATTACAACTTGTAAGGCATGATTATCCTCATCAGTTGAAATTATGCACCATTATGTTAATGAGCACAAGACCATTGTGGTTCTTTTTCACATTTCTTAAAATAAGCTCTTCAGTGATATCTGCAATACATTTAGATAAATTTTGTTTTTAAAATGAGGAATAAAAATGACATTTCAAACCAGCTATTGTTTTTCAAATTATCTGTAAAAATTTTCATGTGTTTCATATTTCTGTGAAATATAGAGATAATTTCTTTCAGTCTACTCCTAATACTGTTGGCTATTGTTTTAATTTTAAGTCTAATAGCAAAACTTTTAATAATACTGAAAAAGAGGAAGAAAACTAGGTACCTTGCTCAAGATACAAAGGTTATACACTTTATATAATATGCCTGTTGATAAGCAATAAATCCAATGTATTAAATTACATCCCAGATATTTCAGTGTGTTTTACAGCTTTAATATTTTATTATTTTTAGAAATATTGTGTTCATTTATTTATTCATGAGAGACAGACAGAGAGAGGCAGAGGGAAAAGCAGGAAGCCTGATGTGGGACTCCATCCCAGGACCCGGGATCACAACTTGAGCCTAAGGCAGATGCTTAAACCAATTAAGCCACCCACATGCCCTACAACTTTAATAGTAATTTCTAGTTTGGCATTTTTTAGACTGTTTTGCTATTTTAATTTTTAATTTTTGATAAAATAATTTACACATTTATAACCTAATAGACTTCTAATGGCATTGTATAGAGCTAGTTCGATGTTCTTGAGCATTTATTTACATGGTAAATGCTTTCTTAGTAAAAACGAATTTTATTTTAATTTATAGTAAATACACTAAAATTATTCTCAGCTGTTAACTACTGAGTCACAGAATTAAATAATTCTGTTGTAAAGGCTGAAGTTAATATTACCATAAGAAATTATTCTTTCCATTTTATTTAACTTTGTATACTTTATAGCTAGCACCAATGAGTAAGTCTATTGAATGCAAAAGCTAAAACATTAGTGGTCGTGGCATAACATATAAAGAAAACGATCTCTCAGGGACACCTGGGTGGCTCAGTTGGTTGAGAACCTGACTCTTGGTTTCTGCTCAGGTCATGATTTCAGGATCCTGGGATTGAGCCCCACATCAAGCTCCACACTCAGTGGGGAGTCTTCTTGGGACTCTTTCTCTCCCTCTCCCTCTGACCCTCCCATGGCTTGCACACATGATGTCTCTCTCTGTCTCTCAAATTAATAAATAAATCTTTAAAAGAAAAGAAAAACTTTCTGGAAAGGAACAAAAACGGTGAGCAGTCAAAACACAGTGAAGGAACACAAGGTAGCTTAGTAAAAGAAAAGTCAAAATACAGTAAAAATAGTGGTTTTGTTGTTGTCATTGTTACTTAGTTATCTTATATAATTAGACCTTGATTTTTCTGTTACAAAGAGAATTAGCCAGGAAGGCTTCTGTAAAGATCAAAGGAGCTCTCTCCCTGAATAATTTATAAAGTCAGTTTTATCCTCCTTTCTTTCATCCTTAAAAGAAAGAAAAGAGAGAAAGAAAGAAAATTAAATGATGAACATTTTGAGAAAATATAAAAGCCAAAATACTAAATTGGAAAAAAAATCACACAAATGGTTTTACAACTCTTTAGCTGATAACACCTAGTATAATATATTTCTTGACTTTGGAGTCTGTACATGTATTTAATGCTGTATCATTACTCTACATTAAACATAAATGATTACTTAAATAAATGTGGTAATATATGCAAAGCTCACAGCCCAGCTCCTACAACTATTTAAAGCAGAAATACCAAAAGAAGTTTGATTTCTAACTAGAAAGTGATTTAGTAGTGGTCCAAACATAAATACCATCTGTTGCTTTTGCTGCTAATGTGTGTATGTATGTTTATTTATTTATTTATTATATTTAATGTGGGGCTGAAAGAAAAAGAGACCTAGAAGGGACTTTATGTGAAATGTCCTTCATTCATGCTATTGCTGCTTGAGTAGAAGGTAGGAGGATACAGTAGGAGTTTCAAAATGGTAGAATAAACCAATGGATTGAGAAGCTCTGCTTGCTGGGAGTTTTCTATGTCTCGTCTACACTGAGGAACATTATCTTGCATAATCAAATCTTAAGAAATCTTTTAAACCACTGGAAATTGAACCCAGAACATATCTCAAAGAGAGTGTTTTCATTCTGACAGCAAATCATAGCATGATCCAATCTTTTAAGGATACTGCTGCTCCCTGGGCTGACCCTACATGTTAAAAGAATGAATAATATTTTTATGAAAGTTCAGCACATCACAGGAAAGCTAGCCATTTTATATACGATGATATTAGTATTTTATCAGATAATGTGATAAATTATAAAATTAAAAATTTTGAAGACTGTTACTATTCAGAAGTATTATTAAACCTAAGCCCTTGTACTCATCAATACATTCACTACTAGATATGAGAAATTCTTGACAAATCTTATAGTCATTTTATTCTTTTATTTTTTGAATCAATTAATATTGTAAATAGATGGATAATATTTTTTTAATTCTAATAGTTTATGTCTGTTTTAATAACAATATTAACTGTCACTTTTAAAATATGTGACTAGGACCATTTTGAAATGTTTTGAACTCAGGAAATCTGATGGGTTTAAGTTTAGCTCAGGCTATAGATCACCTGTGGAGATTAGAACTGCCAAAAAAATTGCTCAAGCAGCCCTTCGGGTATTCTAAAATAGGGATATTTTCCAGAGCACTGGTTTCTAAAGCTTCCATTATTTCTTGATGTTGAGCTTTCAGGATTTAGGTACAATATTTATTCAGCATTTAAGCTGAGTTTTTTATCAGTCATATTTTTATACCTTTCATAATCAAATTGCTTATCAGTGAAAAATATATAAGTCTCTATGACCCTGAAAGAATTCTCTTTGGTGTTTCTTTGGTGTGTTTTTTGAGCGTGGAATATGAATTCAATTAAGAATAACAGAGATGTTGCAGAGAAAAACTAAGAAAATCAGCTTTTCTTAACAGTCTGTCAAAACCATCAGTTAGCAGGTAATTGGCACTCTTTTTCCAAAGGTGCCTCCTCTTCTTTTTCTGAAAAATCATCTTTCAGTGTCAGGCCACCAGTGTGTTCCCAGTGCGTGGGAAGATATATGGCCTCAGGAACTGGCATGGGCTCTGGTTAGAAGAGCTACGTTTAAGCCAAAATTAGGCTTACTGGTTGCCTCATCATGGGCAAATGACAGAGAATGCTCCCCTTATCTAATGTCTGCTGCTAGATATTAAACACATGAGAGAGTTACCACAGAGGCAGCTGACTGGCCTCTCAGGCAGTACCTCATGGGATGGCCTGCATCAAAACATCTCCATTTGACCAGAGTCTATCCCTCAGCTTTGGCTCAGCTCACATAGATTGGATTATCCTACCAGAGAAAAGTTGAAATTAAAAGTTATACCCAGACAAGAGTACCGTTTCATTTATACTATTGTTCTACCTTTTCAAGGACTGCATACTTGAGTCTCCCAGAGTAACTGAGAAACTGATTTCATGATCAGAGGTTAGAGCATTAGAACAGTGGTATGGGATGGTTTGGGGGAGGATTTCCCTGGGGTTGTGAAAAAGCCTGAAAAGTTATCACCACCTGAAAAGTGAGCTTACCGCTCTAGTGGCTGTAAGGTAGGAGGTTTCCTTCTTAAGAGATAAGCTTGTGCTCATTCCTTGCTTATTTCCCAGGCTTTCATGTAGATAGAAACCCTCTGTAATCTGAAGACACTCTTCCTTCAGTTTTATTAATGGCAGAGAATTTAATGTACTGTTCACACTTTTCCCCTGAATATCTACCCGCCCTTCCTGTTTTGTCTGTGAAAGTAATCTGACCTCCCTCCAAAGGAACTTCTTGAACTTTCTAAATCTCTGCAGTTGCTGTTGACTTTTTCAGGTTCACTATGCGAGTAATATTTGATTCAAATTCTTAAAGATCTTACTGTGTCATTTCTTTGTATTGACTTTATTTATCTCATGATTTCTTGGCATGGACTCATTAAACATGATAATGTATGTAAAAAATCTTTATTAATACTGTAGCATCAAATACTGTTATTTCTAGTAGTAGCTGTAAGGTACCAATTGTTTTTTAAATGTTTCACTTAGTGTTCTGTGTGTAGTTCTTTTCTGTTTAAATGATAAGTTCTCTGAAGGGTAGGGATTTAACATCTCTTTCTTACAGCACAATGAACAGTAGAGTATAAAGATTAAAACGGATAGGCTGTGATCTTTTGGAATTGGGGAGAGTGGTTGACAAGAGAATTTTAAGAGATGACAAAACTGTTCTCTATCTTGGTTGTGGTGATGGTTACATGAGTATGCAGTTATCAAAACTTACAACTTTACACCAAAAGGAGTGGATTTTACTATCTGTAAATTTATTTATTTTTTTAAAAGCTAATAATTACAGTTTTATTTGACAGTGAGATAGAATGAGTGGATTATAAGAGAGAAAGCTTGCTTTTGTCCTATACTCAGTCTCCATTGTAAATAAAAATGTCATTGATTTAAACAAAAGAAAGGTTTTTTATTTTTTTTTTAACTTCACAGAGATTGAGCTAAGAAAGGCCTTAAAACTTTCATAGGAGATAAACTAAAGCTTTAAATGGAAAGCCAAATGGAACAAAACCACACATCATTTTCCTTGGCAATACTAAGAAAAAGTTATGTTAAAACACACGCAACAAAACACACACAATACTGCCTCCAACAAGGATAGATGCTTTCTTAGTAATTAAGAAGTCTGCAGGGGATAGCAGTAGAATTAAACAGGAAAAAAAGCAACCAGACTCCATGTTTGTGGAAAATAGGTGGGCACTTCAATAGAAGTCTGATACAGGCAGAACCATTGAACAATTATTTTAATTTAAAAATCCTGGAATAAGTAGAATCGAGGAAAATTCAGTGTGAGAGAGGAATCTGTGCTCAAAGCTAAAGAAAAAGTGAGAGAATTTTAGCTAAATAAAATTAAAGGAAACTACTCTCAAACTTAAATGTTTTTAAAAGGTGAGGAATATGTTAAAAATAAATAAAAGGTTTTTTTTTGTTTTTCTTCATAAGTGCAATGTATGTGGATGGTTAATTACCTTAGCAACCATTGACTAAGTTATTATTTTAGCATGTTTCAAGTTTTTATTTAAATTCTAGTTAGTTAACATACACTATAATATTAAACTACCTGTAAATTTAGAACACACATTCATTTTTTAAGAAAGAGGACACTCAAGTATTGCTTATTGGATCGATCTCCAGAAAAAAAAAAAAAGCACTTTTCACTTTATGTTTCAGCCTAGGTTTCATGTCATCTAGAAAGCCTTGTCTTGCTTGCCTTTACATACAGATGGCACTCAGGGATTTCCCGTTGGGGTTCTGGTTGCACATTATAGGAACTTCAATCTTAGAACTTCCCATAGCTGACTAGAATTCTTTATTTGTATATAGTAAAAGAAAGGGACAGGGACCATTCACTTTTGTACTGCTAGTGCCTAGGAGTATTTTACACATAGAAAATGCTTAACTATGGAATTTCCGTTTTTTACCAAGATTGATTGATTCATTGATTGATTCATGGGATGATTTCACAGATCTTTTCATTTTATGACCTGTACTCCCATAAGGCCCTCTGCCTCAAAAGCAGTTCTTTCCCATTTCCCATAAGCTGTTTTCTGTTACTCTACCTAGGGTAACCTGCTTCTTTCTTTTATCTCTTTGAGAGTTAAAACAAGTAATTTCTACTGTCTTTCTTTAGTCATTGCTTCATAAAATAGCCTTTCCCTCTGTTTATAACAGCTACTGATATATTTTAGGGATACTAAGAACTCCTGACTGAGAGATTGAATTTGAGAAACTATCTGAGCTTGCTTTTTAGACTTTACCACCTTGTGCCTGTCTAACTTTGAACCAGTAGCTAAAATATCTAAGTCTATTTCCTCAGTTGTAAAATGGGGGAATAACTTTAGCCCATCAGGGTTACGTGAAGATTAAGTGATAAATTCCTTATTCACTGCTTAGCACAATGTGTGGCACAGAAGAAGCCCCATTGGAATATTAACTAGTATTGCAATTTTTCAACAAATCCGTATCTCTATATGTCCTTACATTATATATCTTAGTAGCTTAATTCAACACATGAAGAAAAGACTTTAATGTTAGATGGTTTGCCTTAACACTATAGAACTAGTATTGGCCAGTCATTTCCTAGTAGTTTTATCCAAAAAATACAGTATGTTCCCCCACTCTCATTACCTCTTAACCAAACTTCACCCTTCTCCAGAGAGACTCACCACAGAATTCTGATTCATCTATGTATTCCTGATCATGCCTAACACATCCAGAAATACCCCTAACCTATTGTCCAGATATAAAAGAATCCTCAAAAGACAAGGCTCAGAGTGGCCTGTTCTCCAAAGGGTACGGAGGTTCTCATTACTGGCCTTAGTCTTTATTTTCATGGACCTGTAAGGTTTGTTTCCCTGATGGTAACACTGACTTTTAATTAATAATTAATTAATTCACACATTGTCCTTTATACTACAAGCTGAAGAGAGAGAGAGAAAACCTATCCCCTCACTTTTAGAATATTAAATCTCTCTTCAATCCATGTGAACCAGATTAGGACATGACACACCTCTTAATCCAAAACCAGTCACTAGGAGAGTTCCAGTTCTGATTGGCTTAGACAATGGAGGGGTGAATGTCAGGGCAAAAACTACAACACACAACACAGTATATCAGTAAGGATAACCTCAACCTAATTTCTCTAAAGAAATTATTAGAGCAGTTTAAGGTTCACAGCAAAATTGAGGGAAGGTTGAGAAGTATTCCATTGTGTTTATAAACACTACATCTTCATCCATTCATCTATGGATGGACATTTGGGTTGCTTCCATATCTTGGCTATTATAAATAATACTGCAATAAACATAGGGTGCATATATGTTTTTGAAATAATGTTTTCATTTTCTTTGAGCAAATACCCAGTAATGAAATTACTGGATCATATGTTAATTCTATTTTTGATTTTTTGAGAAAACTCCATAGTGTCTTCCATATACAATGGAATTTACATATATATACACACACACACACACACATACCCCTGGGGGTAATATTTCAGATTTTTAAGTTCTTCTGGGAAATATTCTCAACATTCATTTTATTGTTTTTCTCAAACAATGATACGAGTGGATAAATTAAAGGGAAAATTCTGTAATGTTAATTCTTTTATGATCATAAATTGCAAGTCATATTTTCATTTTATGTTATATTCTTTCCTGATCATTGGGAAGGGATTGGTAGTCATTATAGGCATGAATTCTTTAAAATGATACTACCTTCTCATCAATTCTTAAAAATAAAAAATTTTGAAAGTAAATGGGGTGTGAAATAAAATATCCAGGGAACCAAGATAATTGTGATGAGTGTTGGAAGATTTGGGGTACTGTCTACTACATGTTCAAAGTATTCCTCACCCACCTACTGCGATTGGAGTTACAGACTACCTAAGCGTTCTTTTTTTGTTTGTTCTTTTGTGTTTTGTTTTGTTTTGTTTTTCTGAAGCTATTTTTTATTGTATTTACCTAAACTTTCTCTTTTTGCACTGTAAATAATCAGAATCAGACCAATCAATATGCAGAAAAAAACTTAATTACATTGTTGACACAATCTCTTCTGTGTTCCTAAAGAATCAAGGAAACTGGGGTGACTCATCATATTCATACAACCACACTGTTGATAATACACATTTCCCCCCACAAAGTATGGGTGCCAAAAAATGCAAACAGTTTTCATGTAAAAGTGTGACTCACCTGTATGATGGAGATAATCATGTTGACCAGACAGTCCTGTTGTGTGGATTAAAAATAATATATATGAGATACCGGAATTGGGTTATGTTTCAAAGCAACACTAAAAAGATGAAAACCATGATATTGTAGCATGTCAAAGACCTAAACCTAAAAAATGATGCATTCATACAAATAGAAAAGTGCGTATTACAAGGATGTAACTCAATGCATTTTCACAAATAGGACACAGCTATCTAATCAGCACCTCCTTTAAGAAACAAAGGATTCCAGAAGCCAGACAGCTCCCCCTTTTTGTCATTAACCCCCAAGAGCAATCACTAATCTGATTTGTAAAAGCATAGAGTGATTTTACCTTAGTATTTATTTTGCTGAATCAGATCATATGTGATATTTTATGCCTAGTTTTTAGCTCATTGTATTTGTGTGATTCATTCATTCTCTTTTGTGTCATTCTTGAACATTAATTTTCAGGGCTACATAATATTCCATTAGTGAATATAACAGTTGTATTGTTTATTTAGCTAGTATGAATAGTGTTGTCATAGACATTCTAATATGTATTTTGGTGCACCAATACACATATTTTTGATGAGCATATACCTAGAAGTGAGTTTGCCAGCTCTTAGGATACACATACACTTTTAATTTTAGTGGATATTGCCAGGCATCCCAAGTACTCAGTTGGTAAGTTTGGTAATCCATACTTTTGCTAGAGAAAAGTCACAATTATAAGTGTTGTTGTGTGTATGCATATATCTGTCTCTATATACCTTTGTTTAAGCATGTAATTGTAAATATAATTGTAAACAAATAATTATGCATATTTTAAGTGTACATTTTTTCCACTTAATATAAGCATGTGTCCTACAATTAATGCTCAGTTTACAGACATGTGGCAAGTAATCCATGTCTTAGAATAGTCTGGTTTGCCTTTCTGGTGTATGTGATCAAAATGATAACCCACACACTAAGGATGACAACAAATCCCTATAGGTCCTTTGAGAAGTAGAAAATAGGGTCCCTTCCTGTGGGCAGAAAGATGCCTGGGCCAGGTTTCACAGCTTGAATATTTCAGTTTCTTTATTCCTGTCAGCAGGGTGCCTGGGTAGCCCTGCTATTACTCTCCCTACTTCAATGACCCCATTGCAGGGGGTTACCGTTGTTCTTGGAATGCATTTTTTGCTCCCCGAATTCTATTTTCCCCATAGCAGATCCACTTCACTTATTAAAATAGCTTAAGTTAGATTCAGTGGTTGAGCTGGAAACTGACCTACTCTGTTCTGTGGTTTTCTATTGTAAACATTTGATACGCTGATTCAGTCAAGACAATATCCTATTTATAAAGCAGATACTGTTTGCCTATTAACTTTAATTTCAAATACGTATCTTACTACTATAAGACACTTATTATTACTAATGAGATACTTATCTTTGAAAATAAGTGTCACCTATCTGCAGGTCTCCTTGTGGCATATCTGGAGTCTTTTTGTGAATTAGAAACATCACCCTTTTTGGCTTGAAGATTTAATAAAAATATGTTCCCTCTTTGGGAAAACACGTTTGAAAAATATATCCCACCCTGGGGCATAGAGGTGATGGGATGCAGCCCTGAAACAAGGTACGTGACCTAGAGAGGGAGGGAAGTATGTATTGGCTTTCATATCCCTCCCCCTGCTTCCTGCAGTATACTAACAGTTCAACGTATGTAGCATTTCTGCTCGTATGAAACATACACATACTCACTCATTCACTTACTTGTTTAATATATTGTCCCTTTCTTTGTGTGTGTGTGTGGGGGGGTTTAATTTTAATTTTTATTTTTTTTCAGTGTTCCAAGAATCATTGCCCATGCCCCACACCCAGTGCTCCATGCAATAGGTGCCCTTAGTACCCACCACCAGGGTCTCCTATCCCCCACCCCCTCCCTCCAAGTCCCTCAGTTTGTTTCGGTGTCCAAAGTCTCTCTTGTTTCCTTTCTCTCCCTGAATTACCCTACTTCCCACTTATTTTCCTTCTCCTACTGTCTTCTATATTACCCCTTATGCACTGCAAGTAAGTAAAACCATGTGATACTTGACTTTCTCTACTTGGCTTATTTCCCTTTCTTGACTCTTTCTTAGTTTAATTAAATCAAGCTCCAAGGCCTTGTCATTAACCTAAGATGACTCTGCAAAATATTTGAGGTTCCAGTATTTAAATTCAGAGACATTTATAATTTGGTTAAAATATTAGAAAAAAACTCTCTTGACAAAATACAGTTATTGACAAAAAGAAAATTCAGAATATGTAAGATTTAAGACAGAAATTGTAGCCCTATTTGTGAAAGAGTAGGAGATTTTTGGAAGGAGAAAAGAACAAAGTTTAGTAAGTCTGGTAGGAAGTGTAAACAAATAATTATGCATATTCCATATGCAAGGTTGCTAAGCAGTCTGTAAGGTAAACTTACATGTAGCTGTCATGAAGACTACAGCAAAAGGAGTAGGTAGAAGTTCTGAATGAAGTGATGGTCTTAAATGGCTCATCCCCTGTATGTTGAATGTTTGAGTACTCTGCAAGGATTTGGTTGAAAGAATGTAGTCGTGTATTGAATTGTTTTGTGGAATGTGCCTTCTATTTTTGTTTGCAAGCTACCTCAATCCATGAGACAGCTGTGGAGCCCCCTTCTACAACACTATTTGCCCTTATCTACAAATTTATTTTTATTTATTTATTTATTTATTTATTTATTTGTTTATTTATTTGAGAGAGAAAGAGACTGAATGTGGGGAGGAAGTGAGCAGAGAGAGTCATGCAGGCTCTGTTCTGAGCAGGGAGCCTGAGGCAGGGCTCGACCCCAGGACTCTGAGATCACAATGCCCTGAGATCATAACCTGAGCCACAACCAACAGTTGGATGTTTAAGCAACTGAGCCATCCAGGAGCTCCTCTATATAAAAGCTTTTTCTTTCAGTTGATCATCAGATTCATTAAATAGGAGATTTGGTTTAAATTCAAGTGTTGCTTGTTAGAAGCTGCTCCCGACTGGAATTTTTGAAGATGATATTATAAAAACTGGAGGAGAACTTCTGTTATTTTTTGATATCAGACATAGAGGTTTCTGTACATTTCATCCATCATGGTAGCTTATACATCAAAAGGTGCTTAATAAATATTAGACTGACTAAATGAGAAAACCCCTAGGAACATATGAATAAAATGGCACTTGCTTTGGAATTCATATTGGTTCCCATGCCTAAATCCTTCTGGGATGTTCCTTTATTTCCCCTACTACGAAGAGCTGGTATAAATTAATATCACCATTTAAGGTACCATGTAGCCCCCTTGAAGTTTTCATCATACATATTGGAGAGATGGCTGGGACGGATCTTTTCTTTTCTTGGACCTCCAAGAATAACAGGGCTTTTGAAATGTAAAGTAGCCTGAAAACAGGTGAAAACAGGATGAGCTGTAATTGAAAATAGGAACTGAGGTAGAAAGAATTAGTTGGGGGAAGAGTGGGGAGAAAGAGATTCATGTTAGCCTTGAGGGCTATTTTACAGAAAAGAGATTAAAATGTAATTTTTGCTCAGAAAAAGACAAGTGTAGTAAGTGGATGGAAGTAACAAAGGGACATATTTCGTAGATTTCACCAAATAGAATAATTCTCCATCTATAGACTGCTAAAGTGGTTCTGGAGGAGGATGGATGATTTGATGGAGATGGCTTAGGTGCCTGCTCAGGAATCATCCACTAAAGCACCTAAAAACATGCATTATACAGTTTCAGAGGGAGATAATGCACATGACACAACTCCATGGATCCTTCAGCTAGAGTAATAAACACACCCTTTCCTGGAAAGCAAACAAAAAGAGAAACAACCCAACATAATATTGCCCTCCTTGCTTTGTTTGAAATACTGGGTAGGAGAGACAGGTTTGGTTCTCAGGGAAGCAGACTCCATGATGGAGTTTAGTGTGCAGGATACTTAGTAGGAAGTGCCCTTTGGATCAACATGTATGGAAGGGATGGGTAGAAAGCAGAAGTGGACAGAGAGGCTGAACTGCGGTGCAGTCCCAACAAGAGCCTGGGTACCAAATAGGCTGACATTTTCAGCCACTATGAAAACAGTAAACCCAAATAGTTGAATAGGCAGTAAAAGCATAACCGGCATGATGTCAGTTTCCCGTGTCACTTGTCCCACAGGATGACACCTCACCGAAAGGGACAGATGGAAGGCAACACAAGTGGTGGGGCACTCTGTGGTTGAGAAACCACTTTCATGTGGCAGCTAAGCAGTTTCTCAGCCTGTGGCTGTACTTTGAAGGAAGATGAGGGGGAATGCCTCATGTCTTCCAGGAACCAGACAGGCAGATGAGAAATTGCCCTATAGCAATCTCCCTCAGGAAAGGTACACCTCTCAAGATTACTTATCTTCCCATGTTCTGAGAGGAACACAGAGTGTTAACCAAGACTTCTAAAGCTGAGTTCCTCTCTGTGGCCTCTGTGGATACTTGCAGTGTCATTGGGCACTTCCATGGAGCTGTTTCCCAGCACTTGGCCAACCATGTGGGATGCTCCGGAGGTAGAATAACCCTTCACAGTGGTCCTGAGTGGGCTGAGATTGCTGGGGCTTTATAGTTTTACATTCATCAGTCCTCCTCAGAAAGGGTTACGACCTTGGGCAGAGAAACTCTGCAGCTGAGGCAACCCCTGAAGGGAACGCTAGCTGAAGGCAGTCTGCCAACAGTGCTCCCAGCTGCTGAGGCAACAAGTTCTTCATTGAAGGAGAATCAAAATAGTTCATCAGTGTCCACTACAGTAGTTAAGTGATTATTTGTCCTTTTGACAACATTGTGCTTGTTGCTAAGCAATCACTTTACAGAACTTTTTAGGTCAAGTTTTAAAAATTATGTGTATTAATAGAAATTTCACGTATTGAGAGGAAACTTGCACTTTAATTGTTACAGAAATGCCCATACTGGAAGGGCTAGTTTCTTCTGAGTATTTACATAATTTTATAAAAAATATAATCTGTTTTTAATTAGCTGTTTTTAATAGGCAGTTAAGCTAAGATATTATAAGCCATATATTAGGCTAATGGACATTTAACAGCTGAGTTAAGTTCTTTTAATGGAAATGCTGACAAACCTTTATCTGTAATTATAGCAACACTGTGATTACAGAAGGAGGTACCTCTCCTTGTTGTTTGAAACTCTATAATTCCATATGCTTGTAGAGAAAATAGCCCATTATTAGCTGAACAGAAGTTAAATTTGGCACCAGGCATTACTCATCTCCTTGCTAGATCTGAGTCACAATTTTAAAAATCAGAGTGGTAGCCAGTTAATAATATACATTCTTCTAATGTCATGAGACTAGCATGAATAGTTCTCTAATTTGTGGTGGCTTTTATAGCCACTAGCAAGTCTTGGCCATTGTGAACTGGAATGAACAATCCTGAATGGAAATAGTCTTTGTCCTTACACTCAGCAATTTTTCATTTATCATGTCAGGTTCTTTGTTGAAGGGATTAGAATTCAGCATTCAACAACTGTTTATGAAACACCTATTGCGGGACTCACTTCTGTGGGCACTGGGCATAGAGCAGTTAACTATCACAATAATGTTTGTACTATCATGGAGATTGTATTCTCCTCTGGAAGTTAGAACAAAAAAATTAACTAGAAAAATACAAAAAATCTTTAAAATAGGTTAACATAATAGATGCTGACTGGGTGATTACTTTGATTTGGACTGCCAAGGAAATATTTTCTAAACATCATCATTTAAGCTGATGCCTGACTGACAAGAAGGGGCCAACTATGTGTCAATCAAAAGGAACAGCATGCTAGATATTGGGGCCACTAATGCACAGTATCTTGGGTGAAGATGAGTTGTCATATTCATGGAACAATAGCAACAACAAAAGGCCAGGATAGTTAAAGACTAGTGGGTGAGTGGGTTGGAGAAGGAGGGAGTGGCCAATTCATATAGAGCCTTGTTATTCATGATAAATTGTTTAGATTTTATTGTAATGGTGACAGTAAGCGATTGGAGAGTACTGACATCATTTTGCCTGATTTATAGAAAATGGGATATAGGTGGTGAGAGTAGAATAAAGTGATAGTCATTAATTTGAGTAGTCTATGTGAGGTAATAGTGGCCCGGACAAGGGCAGTCGTAGTTGAGAAGCTAATGAGACAGAGTTCAGATTTAAGGCACCGATGTTTTGTTGGTAATAGAAAGGGAGAAGTCAGTGATAACTCTCAGATGTTTAACTTGAAAAATAATAAAGATGACAATGTCATTTCCTAAGTGGGGTATATTTGAGGAGGAGGACATGTGGTGGGAAAAATCAATCATTTTCATTTGGACACGTTAATTTTGGAGTGTTTATTAGATGCCGTAGAGTCGATGTTGAATAGGAACTGAATATGAATTTGGACTTGAGGGCCGAACTTGGGGCTAGAGATCTATATTAAGGAACTCTATAAAGCCATGGCACTAAAGATCACCAAGAGTAAGTGTATAGGTGAAGAACACAAATGATCTCAAAATCAAGCCCTAGGGCACTCATATATTTAGAAATGGAACAAAAGAGCGGTATTCAACATAGAATACTGGGAATCAGGAGATTCAAGAATGTAGTAACATGGCAGACACAAGAAGAAAGTGCAAGGGGGAAAAGGAGAGACTAACAGCATGACCTGTTATGAGGAGAGCAACACAATAAAAAGAAAGTAGCCATTGAATTTGACAGCATACAGTTTTTGATGATCTGAACAAGAGTAGCCTCAGTGGAAGGGTGAGATGGGAGGTCCCAGAGAGTGGTTTGAGTAGATAACACGAGATGGGAACATATGTACAAAGATTATAGACAACTCTTTCAAGTTTCACTGTAACAAGGTACGCCAGGATCAGACAATGATAAATAATAGACTTTAGAATGATGAATCTCAATAAGATGAGTTTCAAATGTTAGCAAGGAAATTTTAGTAACTATTTTTCTCCACTAAAATGATCTGAAAAAATCTTTGAGCATTTCTATCTTATGTTCCATTGTATCAAATTTATATAACTTTCAGAGAATTGAAAAAAATATTAAGTTCTTAAACTTAACTAAGATAATAATTAGAGGATGTTTTCCTTCAGTTGAATATACCCACTCAGTCTAATTTCTAGAACGTCTTATTGAACTATAATATACTTCAATAGAAAAGTATACATAATATAAAAGTATAGCTTGATCAATTTTCCCAAACTTAGCATAATTTTTAACCAACATTTTGCTTCAAAACAATACCTTAACAACACCCCAGAGACTTCCTCATGCCCCCTTCCAGTCATTCATTGCTACTTTTATGGAAAAGCATGATCATGACTTCTAAGAGTATAGATTAATCTTGCTAAGTTTTTAAACTTTATATAAATAGAATCTAATTCATTTGACTTCAAATATCTAGAATTGACATTGTAAGGCCCTAATTGTTGCACTTTGACATTTACACAGCCTCTTCCTCCCTCCTTGTTACATGACCTTAGACTTGCTTTCTCACTTCATTATCATAAAACCTATGGTTTTCACACTGTATTTTATTACTATCCTTCCCTATTCTATGTTTTTGACCAATGCCCTAGATTAGTCTTAAAGGGCAGTTTGCAGAACTCCTATAACAGAATTACCAAGGGAGCTTGATAACAATGCCGATCCCTGCACCCCTGTCATGATTTTTGAGGCTTAGAGTAAGGTAATTAATACCCTACTCTTCATGCCTCTGTAATGTCTTCCTAGAATGTTCTTTGTTGGACCTCTTCTTAAGGAGGTCTTATGTTTCCTTTATAGCCTGAGCCCAAATTTCATGAAAGCCATCTGAAATTTTCCATCAGTGGTAATCTCTCTCTCTCCCCCTGTCTAGCTCTACTATAGCATTTATCTCCATCTGCCTTGTATCATAGTTACTTGCACACCTGTCTCCCTTCCTACTCAGGTTATGATCCCTTGGAGCGTCATTACTTTGCATTCCTTTGTATCTCCTGTAGATACCAGCATGATGCCTCGCATATAGAAAGTGCTAAATAACTGTTTGTTGAATGGAATCCATAAATACTGGGAAGATATTATTTCCTCAGAATAAGTGAGAGATTAAATGTGGAATCCCAAAGGACCCACTTTTTTGTAGAAACATAATGGTGGCTAGAGGGCTAGAAAAATTATGGTTGTAGAATTAAGTATCTGTAGAAACTTGGATGATAAACAGCAGTTTGTCAAGAAAGACCTTGTTAAAATTTCAATTTTTTTCACACAGTTGTAATACCTCACAATAAATAAGCTTTTGCCAAAAAGTAAGTACTTGAAGGTTTTTTTTTTTGGCCCACCAATGGCCTAATTTTATTTGATTTATCTATGGGAATTATTTTAGTGAAAGCATGGAAGTGTGTGTGTTCGTTGTGACTGTTTTTATTCCATTATTATTACAGAACTTCTGCAAGTTCCCTTCTTGCTTGGGTAGTTTCTTCCTTTGAAAAATTCCATAAATGGAAGAGTTATTCTTATAGCTCATGTTTAACTTTATCAGTAGTCTCTTTACATCTTTTTGTTTTAACAATGAGAAAGTAACTGTTGACTTACCATTAAAACTTACACAGGCTTAGAGTTTAAAAGAAATGGGGAAGAAAAAAATGAAGTGGCATTAACTTCTTTTCTCCAACAGCATTTCCAGTATTAGAGCTTTCTCTGAGCAGTTCTATTCCCCTGGTCTCCTCCTTCTCTTCATTGCTTTTTCCCTCAGCAGTTTTGTCAGAAGTCTTCTGAAAGCAAAAATGTCCCCTTCTTATGATTTCATGGCAGCTTGAGGATATAAACATGAATTTTCTGACTAAATTTCCAAGGACTCTCCCCTTAGCTCTCCTCCCCTTTTCTGATTTTTTTCCTTCACTTTCCACAATTGAACTCTAGGAGTCAAACCAGAATCTGATTGTCTTTTTTATTGCCTTCTTGTGTATGCTTTCTCCTAAAGCAGGAGTCAGCAGACATTTCCTGTAAAGGACAAGATAGTAAATATTTCGACTTTGTAGATTATCGAGTCTCTGCTGCAACTATGCAAATGTGCTGTTGTAGCGTGAAAGCAGTCATAAACAATCCACGAGTTTTGTTTCCATCACACCTTATTTATGGTGTGTGACATTTGAATTTCATATAATTTTCATGTCACAAAATATTATTATTCTTTTCATTGTCCCTCACAACCATTTACAATGTTAAAGCCATTCTTAGCTTGTGTACCATATAAACCGAGGTAGCAGGTAGAAGTTGCCCCACATGCTGTTGTTTTCTGACTGTGTCTTTTTTTTAATTTATTTTATTTTTTCAGTGTTCCAAGATTCATTGTTTATGCCCCACACCCAGTGTTCCATGCAATACGTGCCCTCAGTACCCACCACCAGGCTCTTAAAGCAAATAATCATTCTCTTTACAAAATATTCCACTGATATTCTTTTTTAAAAGTTTGTATTTCTTTGAGAGAAAAAGAGAGCAAGAGAGCATGGGGGAGGGGCAGAGGGAGAGGGAGAGGCAGAGGCAGGGAAGTCCAAGAAGACTCCCGACTGAGTGCAGAGTTGGACGTGGGGCTCGATCTTATGACAGATGAGATCATGGCATGAGCTAAAATCATGCATTGGATGCTTAACCAACTCAGCCATCCAGGAACCTACAATATTCCTTTTTATTCATCCTTTAGGTAGTGAATGGGATTTCTTTATTGGCCCACATTTAAAAATATATATATATATGTTGTTCTAAACTACTAGATGCTGGGGAATGCAGAGCACTTGTCCCACTTTTCATTGGTCCTAAAATTGTATCAGAGAGGCAGGATGTGTATATGAACAGATAAATAGTATTATAAAGTAAAATTGCTCTATTATGACTATTGGTCAGAGCTACAGCTCTTTAAATGACAGTTTTTAAAAGATGGGCTAACATTTTCTTGACTTATAAACAGGAAAAGTTTGAGAATTTTTATGTGCTTATTTACTCCCTTATTTGGGGGAAAATAGTTACTTACTATATGGGCTTTTATCTGAAAATGTCCTTTGTCTTTCTTTATGGAGTATGATTGAGCTGCTATTTTATGTAATTGCTAAAAATTGTTATAAAAATATTCTCGTATTTAGTAACTTTGTATTAAAAGATAAGATAATAGAGCACCTGGGTGGCTCAGTGGGTTAAAGCCTCTGCCTTCAGTTCAGGTCATGATCTCAGGGTCCTGGGATCGAGGCCCGCATCGGGCTCTCTGCTCAGCAGGGAGCCTGCTTCCTCCTCTCTCTCTGCCTGCCTCTCTGCCTACTTGCGATTTCTCTCTCTCTGTCAAATAAATAAATAAAATCTTTTTAAAAAGATAATAATTATGCCTGGGCATATGGATGACTCAAATGGTTAAGCATCACACTCTTGATTTCAGCTCAGGTCATGATCTCATAGTCCTGGTATCAAGACTGGCATAGGACTCCATGTCCAGCATGGAGCTTGCCAAGATTTTCTCTCTCCCTCTCCCTCTGCTCCCTGCTCTTCATCTCTAAAAAAAAATTAAATTAAATTTAAAAAGATAGCAATTATGCCAATTTATGGTCGAAATGGATTTTATTTTGTCTTTTTTATTTTTATTTAATGCTATACTCTCTTTGAAGATATGAAAATATATCTCAGTCAGAATTTTGTGTGTACCAACTCAAAATAATACTAGTTTATCATCTCAGCAGAAATTTTTGCAACTATTTCCATTCTGTTATGCTATAAGTTACAAGATAAAATATCTTTGTTTTATATTATTAATACTTTTGATTATCATTATTTGAGAATTTACAAGAATTTTGAATAAGAGCAACTAATCAGATCTGTTTATAAGTGGAAACGTTGAATTTCCTTTGTAGTTCTCCGGGAATTTTAGCCACAATTTGAAATATAAATAAATACTATATTTGCTTAAGCAAACTTTCAAAAATATGGGGCTGTGAAATACTAATAGTTCAATCTTGATTTTGTAATCATAATACAAAAATATCCCTACTCTTGTTATTGAATGTAATATGTTTCTAATTTACCAGAAGGCAAAAGAATAAACCCGGAGAATTTCTCAGGGCATCCCCCAATTCCATGATTTTTTGCTCGCACATAATAATTTGCCAAGTAATGTCCTAGTGAACTGAAAGAATTAATGACTCTAAGAGAAGCTGGAAAAGTCTGCAGCATTTTGCCAGTTAATAAAGGAAACAATCTACATCTCAGAGTTGAGAGTACTGGAAAAGGAAGCTAAGAGAATTACTTTTTAATCCTTCCTTCAAAAATTCCTGTCTTAATCTTTACTTAATCAATGGTAAGTGAAGTCATGAATACATCTTTATAATATATAAATTTAGTAGACCGGCCTTGTGATCTTATACCATATTAATCATTGAATTTAGTTTTAATCATGTTGTTTATTTGTTGGTTAACCTCAGGCTGATTCTGAACCCTTTTTTTTGGCAATCAACATCAATTATAACAATCCTACCTACTTTAAAGATGATCATGTTAGTACTTTGTAAACTCTAAAATAATTTAAAAAATAACACAAATATAAAATACTAGGAAGTAGGAAATGACAAAATCAGAAGACAATAAAGCTACATGTAAAAGGAAAGGTATAACTAGGAACAGAAGTTCAACTCTGGAGAGATTCTTTCTCCAAGCTGCATACAATTTTCAAAACAAGGCCAACTGCTCTTACATTGCTAGTAAGCAAATTACTAGGGTATCAAATGCCCAGGGAAACTTTATCAAAAGATAGCCTGTCTCGAGCACTAATTATCATGTATCATGATAATAAGTGACCACATCCCAGGTTATTTTACAGTGATTAAGATATATTTGAAGCCTTAACTTAGAAAAAATGGGTAGGAAATTCAGAATTCATTAGAACTTTACTTGAAATAACAGTTAAGGAGACTATTTGTCAAAATCACTGTGAATATGGGATTCTCTAGATTTTGGAAATTCTTTGTTAAAATGTATTCTTTTCTGAGGCACCTGGGTGGCTCAGTTGGTTAAGAATCCACCTCTTGGGTCACCTCATGATCTCAGGGGGATAAGATAGATCCCAGCGTCAGACTCTGCACGGAGCCTGCTTAAGATTTTCTCTTCCTTGTCATGTACCCCTCCCCTCCCCTCCCCACTCACCCTCGCTATCTCTCTCTCTCTCTCTCTCTCTCTCTCTCTCTCAAAAAAAAATTATTTTCTAATTAGAAGATATTATTACGGAGTAAAAAAAAGTCTTATTCACTATATCATTTCCTCCTAAAAGGGAAATTAATCTATAGGAAATACTGATATATAGAAAACCAATTTTAAAGTCTCAAATAGAAGAGCAGAATTTTAAAGTATTTTGGAAATATGTGAACCAATTGAAATTATTTAAAATAAGAAAACTATGTCATTGGAGGGTGAGGGGTTTTTAAAATTTTGTTTGTCACATATATCAGGCCTCTACTTTTCTAGATGCAGAGTAATTTATAAAAATTAAGTAGAGGGAAAATATAATTCCAAGTTGTCCATAAACTATATTTAATGTAGAAAGCAAGGCAGATAGAGCCACGTGCACGAATAATGGGCAAGCCCATGGACATATAATTCATTTACAATGTGATTTATTTCATAGAGTTTTCAGATTGTTCTGTGAAATTTAAATAATGCTAGTAAATTCCAAAAGAATGAACAAATCAATTTCAGAGCAACCCCTAACAAGTTTTGGATTACCTTTCTAACTTTAAATATTTCTCTTCATACTTACCACTGAAGAGAAAATAAAGATAGAAAATAAAAGATCAGGTCATATATTTGCTTTCTTGTACAGGATTTTTATAGTCTTCAAGGTTAAGTTTTACTCTTCTTCCTTGCATGCAATATTTGGGGGAGGCATGAAGCATGATATAAATAATAGAGATTTACTTTTTAGACTGCACCCATTTATCTGTTAGTTTAATGAGCTCAAGGCAGTCCAAGTCTTTACCAGCTTAGGGTTCCATGATTAAGAAACTCTGTATGTAACGTAAAATTTGCCATTTCTGCTAAGAGTTCCCTTAGAGGTGGCGCCTGGGTGGCTCAGTTGGTTAAGCAACTGCCTTCAGCTCAGGTCATGATCCCGGAGACCAGGGATCAAGCCCCACATCAGGTTCCCTGCTTAGCGGGAAGCCTGCTTCTCCCTCTCTCACTTCCCCTGCTTGTGTTCCCTCTCTAGCTGTGTTTCTCTCTGTCAAATAAATAAAATCTTTTTTAAAAAAAGAGTTCCCTTAGAGGCTACAGTACTAATTTTGATACCCCAAACATATTTGGTTCTGTGTGTCCAAGATGCCCATAGGGTATACTAACTTGTTGACCCCACTTCAAAGATCCTCTGATAAACTGCATGGCCTACATAATTCTGTAGTTTGAGGGTCTGACTGGTACCTAGACAGCCAGTACTGGCCTAGATACTTACAATTGTCTTCATAAAACAAATCCTGTTCCAGATCATACCCATCAGATTGCCAGTCCTAGGTTTGTCTTTGAGTCTGCTTCCCAGTTTCCCCTTTTCCTTCTGTGTCTATAACCCCTGTGGTTTCTTACCATCCTCCTGACGACTGATACACTAAACAAATAGTTCCTAGTTAACACACTTACATATTTTTTCCCATGTTGGCATATTGCCCTCCTTCACAATTTAGGGTGAAAATGTAGCAACAATTTTCTGATGGTTTAATTTATGAAATCCAGGTAATTAATGTATTTTTGCTTATTAGAGATATTCCATCAGATGTCAAATTCAAAGGAACCGTGCTTAGAGGTCCTAAATTTAAGTTGGAGTAAAAAATTCATGACTCCCTTGAACACAGGCAAAATGTACCCTGACAAGTCAATCGGATTTTCATGGTCTGTAGGATTTGAAGGCAATTTGATGAAATAAAATTAAATGAGTGAAATTGTATGCAGTCATTAATGCATCATACTACTACTTAAAATGCTTCATTGAAATTGTTTTTACTGTTTCAAATGAAAAAAATACACAAAAATACAGAGAGAAGAAATCAAAACCCATGTATGCCATAGATAAAACTTGGTTGAAGAATTGTAGAACTTTCTCTGATGCTTTTAGAAAGTATGTTGCCCACAACTATACTGCTATTAGAATGTTTTTTGTTTTTGTATCTATTCAATGCTCAACTCTACCAGCACCAAGTATGTGAGAAAAAGTCCTTCAAATATAAAATGATCATCATTAACTTTAAAAAAATCCATAATTAACTTTTGTTATGCCTTCATATCAAAATGAAGTAAATTCAATTTCAAATTATAAGAGCAGTCATGATTTTAGATACTTAGATCCAATGTCATCTCAAAGCATAATAATGGCCACCACACTTGTAACATTGTAAATACTCTGTCCCACTTATTTCTTGGTAAGAATTGGGCCCTTCCTCTGTAATGGAGAGGCCAAATGACTAAAATCCCTCAGAACAGTACTCATTGTAAATACACTGTCTGATTGTCAGGTCGATGTGTCCCTACTTGGGGTTTGTAAAATTGTGACTCTCTATGCAATCCCACCCAGTCTTACCAATGTAATTGTGTATTATGATGGCCACCATCAAATACTATTTAAGCTAGTGGTTCCTTTTCATTTAGATAAGGAGTTTAGCCTAGCTTTTCAAGTTTATATTGAGGTTACCCTGCTAATCATAGAATTCAGTAGAAAGTTTTCAATTTTAGATTTAATAAATTTTTCAAATCTCTTAAAACTTCTCTTTCACTTGGAAATGGACTTAAAGCCTATCTGAATGGGCTTCAAATTTTATCAAGACGACTTGTGAATATTTACATTTACTAAATGTATCAAATGTAATCAGGTAAAAATAAAAATCGAGTGAGAATTGTTCTCTTTGTTATACATCGCAGCAGACATCATTTCCTGTTGGATCACAATATGAATTATTTTTCATTTTTGTGACCTGAATTTAAAAATTAGTTTTAAGAGACTTCTGTATTTATTGAATGAATAATTATTCATTCATTTGTAATATTTCACAAAGATAAAAACATTCCTGCTGAAATCTTCATCTGTCTAAAGCTTTTCACCTGTTGTTTCTACATTTTTTTCAGTGAGAAAAGCATGCTAATGCTGATAATTATAAGTTGTACACACTATAAAATTATCCCCATCTGTGGGTTGTATTTAATCATCTTACTAAATATGAAACACAATTTATTTTAAAACTGTATGCCCCATTTTCCACCACAGACAACTTGTCTCAATTCAGGCACTTTCCTTCTCTCATCCATGTTTGTTTTTAAGCTTGAGCTTTCTTAAGATTACATTGCTAACCATCCACCAACCATATCACCCACCATTGATATGGCTATATTATAGATCAAAAAAAGATGGTGGCATTGCCTTGTGCCCACAAAAGTAATTTCTGTTACCATGTCATCAGCCAAATTATTCATTCTTTATTATCATTTTTTACTGTCGGGTGTCCATTATGCATCCAGATATAGGGGTGACTCGTAGTGATATGTACAAAGGAAGCAGAAGGTAAAAGAGCCTGCTCAAAGCTACAGAAGTTAAGCTATTTCTGCAGCTGAGCTTCAGATCTCAGATATGCAAGTATGGATGACATGAGATAGTTATGCTGTGTCAGTGTAACAGTACATTGTCAATGTATCAGCATGCAGTGCAGGTGTTGCCAACGGCAATGTACTCATGAGCTGGGCAGGTAACAGAGAAGCATGAAGTCATACAAAACTAAGCAATGTGTGGGGCAAATAAAATGGCCGTTAGAAGAGTTTGACTGCCAGCTCCAAACGTGTGATCCTCCTTCCAGTCCCTGAATACATTTGAAGCCACAAATCTCTATTTCTATTTATTGTTATGTATTTATTTATAAGCTAGTTCCCCTGCGATGGAAGTTTTGTAGAAGGTGGGTTGGAAAAGATGGATTGTGGGGAGATAGTTTGTACATTGCTATTCCCCTAAGTTCAAATCCTATATAAAACATAAACACATGAAACAGGTAGTGAGCAATGAAAAGAAGCCATTGATCATATTTCCATGAACCTGATTCAAACCATATGTATGAAGAGAACTTAGCAAGGAAAATATTTAAGTGAGAATGAAAGAGATTCTTTCATGGACGCTTGATATGTTTATGCCATATTTGGGACAGTTCTTATTTAGACTGTGTAGATTAAAAAAAAAAGAAGATTCACTCGTCTTTGGAGAGATATGAGTTATGGAGAGATAAAGATACCATGGCAATTGTTACAAAAACCAATTTTTGTGAAGATTAGTAGAAGACTCCAAACAAAAAGCAGCCTAGAATTTGCCATGTATTGTTTCACTGTTGTAATTCAAGACTAAAATGTTCAACCTTTTTTTTTTTTTAAAGATTTTATTTATTTATTTGACAGAGAGAAACACAGCCAGAGAGGGAACGCAAGCAGGGGGAGTGAGAGAGGGAGAAGCAGGCTTCCTGCTGAGCAGGGAGCCCGATGTGGGGCTCGATCCCAGATCCCCGGGATCATGACCTGAGCCGAAGGCAGTTGCTTAACCAAATGAGCCACCCAGGCGCCCCTATGTTCAACCTTTTTTAATGAGTATTATTTCTACTTACTTTATTGCTCAACTTTGTTACCATTTTAAAAACACCTATGTTGATTTCTATGTCCAAGGAATTTTAGTTCTTATAGTGGTCATACTTTCAGATATTCCATAATGTAATATTTGCTTTACACACACACACACACACACACACACACACACACACACACACACACCTGCATACACACACACACACACATTGCAATCAGTGTTCTGTCAAGGGAAGAATATATGTGTTATCAAGTTAAACATTACTTTCAAACGTTAGGGGATGTTGACATTAGAATGTTATACCTGATTTTATTTCCTCATTTGAACAAATTAGCTTAGTGTGAAAAAAGTAACTAGCAGTTTTTTTTTCTAAATTTATGTCATATTCAATTATTAGAACAAACCGTTTTTTTTATAGGCTAGTATTAGTTTCAGTCACAGCCTTGGAATTATAGTTTGACAAATTCTAAACAGAGAGAAATAGAGAGTTTAATAATAGTGTGTCTTTGGCTATAGCTTCTTCGAGAAAAAGAAAGCAATTATTTATTTTCACTAGCACTGACGATGAGAAACAACTTTGGATGGCAAAGAACTTGCATTAGCCTTTTTGACATGTTCCTGTGGTGTGATTTATTATGTAGACAATCAGTTCAACTTTCAAGTTTGATATCTTTGGAATAATTTGAAATTATAATTTTAATGAAAATTCATTAATTCCAAGGCCAAAAGAAGTGATTCTAATTGCTTTTGAGAACCAGACTATGAAAGAATTCTTTGGCAAACTTGTACCGCCTTTTCTCCTGTTTATCATTGGTTGCTTTGTAGGTACTTAATTAAAGGTCCTCTGATTATCAGCATGGGTTGACATCAGTGCACTCTCTGCATTTTAAGCAGTAAACCAGATGTTTAAAGGATCAGCCAAAGCATCAATAGCATGCTAGTGTGAATAATAAAATTGTAATTATCTACAAGAAACAAATAAAAAGCATAAGCTTTCCCCCCTTTAGCCTGAAAGAGAAGATGAATGCCTGAGTGGCATTCTATGAACAGGTTGACTGAACTGTGGGAGAATTTGGTAGAAAACTGGTAGTTCCCTAATGTTGACTCTTCCTCTTTAGCACACCAGGCTCGCTCGCTCCCTCTCTCTCCCTCTCTCTCACACACACACACACAGACGCATACAAAGACACAGGCAGACATGTGCACACAATCATAAGAGAATTTGAGACAGTCTGAAGAAGTTTATTTGAGGAATAACAATATAAGCAAGATCCTTTAAGATATTGAGTGAAATGGAAGAAGGGCGGGATGTGATGGCCTGTGCCTATGCTTACCTGATTTACTGGTTTAATGTTTACAAGGCCTTCAGTTATGTAAATGATGTAAATGTTTTATGACCAGAATTAATGACCTAATAATTTGGAATTATTTGGAGATTTTTTAAATAGTATTATGAACCTAGAAAACCCAGAAGCTCATGGCATGTAAGAATCCAGGTGTTGTGTGTATTTTATACTCAGATAAAAGAGAAATGATAAATAGTTTGGTGGATAAGGAAAGAAATGACTTCACACGTGCACACATATTTTTCCATAATACATCTTAAGATGTAGCGAATTTATACATAACTTATCTAAAACTGCACTTTACTGGGTGCCTGGGTGGCTCAGTGGGTTAAAGCCTCTGCCTTCGGCTCAGGTCATGGTCTCAGGGTCCTGGGATCGAGGCCGCATCGGGCTCTCTGCTCAGCAGGGAGCCTGCTTCCTCCTCTTTCTCTGCCTGCCTCTCTGCCTACTTGTGATCTCTCTCTGTCTAATAAATAAATAAAATCTTTAAAAAAAAAACTGTACTTTATTTTATGTTTAGTCTGTAAGAAATAAATTAACTGGCTTTTTTCTACCTTAGGGTTTTCATAACTTAAAAATAATTCATACTTTACATCAAACAATGAACTGGTATCATTCTGATATAAAGGCATATGTTTATTTCCTACACACGAAAGTGTTAGATGATTCATTTGTTAAGTGATAAATTTGGTGGACCAAACCTCTTAACGTCTGCTTCAAGCTTTGAACTACTATTAGCTGGTTTCAAATTCTTTATGAAATTTCCTTAATTATTTCTATTTATATCTTGATTTAGGCCAAACCTTTCATAAATTTAAAATGTAAACTGAAGTAATTTAATTCCTTTATCATCCAATCAGAAACATCCTCATATGAAAAGCATTTACATACTATGGTTTTTAAAATTTTGCCAACTTGGTATTTACTAAGTCTTAATATCAAACATTTTAACTTCCTGGTCGTATTTCTTCAGTCTAATAACCAAAATCTTTGCATACTTATGGAATGGACTCTGAGTAAGAAAATGTGTCAAAATCTATCCCAAACTAGCTGTTAGTAATCAACCATTTATGAGTATCAGAAAAATATGACAGTAGTAATTGTGGTTGTACCATTTCATCCTTGAAATCCTGAGTTTCTGCTTTGAGAGTTGAGACTTTTTAGAGGAAAGGAATAAATGATACAGAAATAATTAAGCCCACAATCTTATCTTTAGCTTATCTTTTTATTACCTAAAACATAGACAACATTTTCAGTTTACCTCAGCATCTGGGCCTGAAGTGTTGGCAACAAATTCACTGTAGAAGGAGCTCAACTCTACCTTCCAACAGAACTGCAGAGGTCCAGCTTATCTGTTAAAGATTTACTTATTTTAGAAACACAGTGTGTATGAGTGGGCAGAGGGGCAGAGGGAGAGGGAAAGAGACTATCCAGCAGATTCCCTACTGAGGGTGGGACCTACCGTAAGATTATGACCTGGACTGAAACCAAGAGTCAGCCACTTAACCAAGGGACTGAGCCACCCAGCTGGCCCTCCAGGGTCCAATTTATTGACCATGTGGCAGTTGAAGGAACATAAAACTCCCAGGTGTTTGTCATTCCAAAGGATAGATAATGTCTTTGTTAAACTCAATGAAAAAAATTATAATGAAGGCATATTTGGATTTTGTCAAAGGAGATAGATAAATAACTGTGTGTGAATTGTGTTAGAAATAATTAAAACATAATTTGACTAGAAAATCCTACACACAAGTTACATGGAGAAGTATAACATGCTGTGTCTACACATGTTGGGCATTTACCTGGTTGAAAGATAAAAACTGAATCAATTTAATGGAATGTTGAATGCTGCATACTTAGCTATGAAAACTATTGAAACAACCATTTCAAACTTTGTCAGAATTAAAAAAAAAACTCAAGTTATCATTGGGTTTACTAAGACAACATATCTAATTTTACTGATTTTTTCCCCTTAAGTAATCACTTTCGAATTTGGAACTGAATATCAAGTGCAGCTCTATATTCACTTTCTCTTTTCCTTTTTTTGACTGCTCTTTTTCTGTTTCCCACTTAGCATCTATTTTTGTAATGTAAAGCCATTAGTGTGCAGGTTAAACTTTACTGAATGTTTTAACCTATTCAGAATATCTATTCAAAAGGATTAGTATGAATTCATGTGACAAGCTGCTTATTTGAAAAGATCCATTAATTCTAAAATTCTTCTTATTCATGCTTTTTAAGGATCTTATTTCTAAATTGTATAACTAATATACTGATTACAACAAATTAAAAATATACAAATTTGTATAAAGAGCTACTAAGTTTCTGCTTCACCTTCCTCTAATGCTCTTAAATGTTGGTAGGAATCATCCATTCATACCAATATTCTCTGTACTCACATAAACATGTGTATGTATATGAATATACATATTGTATATGATTGTATATGAGTATATATTTTATATAAGTATATATATATCATCTATGCTTAGTGGTATGCATCTACATTATTTCCTTTCTTAAATGGAAATGAGATTATACTGTATATTTGCTCTACATCTGCATTTTGTTACTGAACAGTGGTTCTAGGATATATCCCTAGGTTAAAATCTATACACCGTGTATCATGTAATGACTCTTCATGCACCTCTTTTCTCTGTTCTGACTTGTGTTTCACATTTCTTCATACAATACTATCAGTTGTCATTTGGTGTTCATTCTTTTTTTTTTTACTATATTTTATTTTTTCAGTGTTCCAAGATTCATTGTTTATGTACCACGCCCAGTGCTCCATGTAATACGTGCCCTCCTTAATACCCACCACCAGGATCACCCATCCCCCCTCAACCCTCCCTTCCAAAACCCTCAGTTTGTTTCTCAGAGTCCAACGTCTCTCATGTTTCATCACCCTCTCTGATTTACCCCGAGTTCACATTTCCTTTCCTTCTCCTACTGTCCTCTCCTACCCCTTATGCTCTGCAAGTAAGTGAAATCATATGATATTTGACTTTTCTGCTTGGATCATTTCATTCAGCATAATCTCCTCCAACCCCAACCATGTTGCTACAAAAGTTGGGTATTCATCCTTTCTGATGGAGGCGTAATATTCCATTATATATCCATATATATATATATAGACTATATCTTCTTTATCCATTCGTCTGTTGAAAGGCATCTTGGCTCTTTCCACAGTTTGGCGATTGTGGCCATTGCTGCTATGAACATTAGGGTACATATGGCCCTTCTTTTCACTACATCTATATCTTTGGGGTAAATACCCAGTAGTACAATTGTAGGGACATATGGTAACTCTATTTTTATTTTTTTTAAGGAGTCTCCACACTGTTTTCCAAAGTGGCTGCACCAACCTGCATTTCCACCAACAATGTAAGAGGGTCCCCCCTTCTCCAGTCTTTCCAACACTTGTTATTTCCTGTCCTGTTAATTTTAGCCATTCTGACTGATGGAAGGTGGTATCTCAATGTGGTTTTGATTTGAATTTCCCTGATAACTAATGATGACAAACAGTTTTTCATGTGTCTGTTAGCCATTTGTATGTCTTCTATGGAGAAGTGTCTGTTCATGTCTCCTGCCCATTTTTTGATGTGATCATCTTTTGTTGTTGTTGTTGTTGTTGTTGTTGTTGTTGTTGTTGTTGTTGAGTTTGAGGAGTTCTTTATAGATCTTGGATATCAGCCCTTTGTCTGTAGTGTCATTTGCAAATATCCCCTCCCATTCTGTGGGTTGCCTCTTTGTTTTGTCAACTGTTTCCTTTGCTGTGCAGAAGCTTTTTGTTTTGATGAAATCCCAAAAGTTCATTTTTGCTTTTTTTTTTGACTTATGTCTTGAAATAAGTTGCTGTGGCTGATGTCAAAGAGGTTACTGCTTATGTTCTCCTCTAGTATTTTGATAGAGTCCTGCCTCACGTTAAGGTCTTTCATCCATTTCGAGTTTATCTTTGTGTGTGGTGTAAGAGAATGGTCAAGTTTCATACTTCTATCCATAGCCATACAATTTTCCCAGCAACATTTATTGAAGAGACTGTCTTTTTTCCACTGGTGTAATGGTATAGTGGTAGACTGAGATAAAATTTTCTATGATAGCAGCAAACACAAAACATAGAAGGCTATGTCTCAACTTGGGATCCAAGCTATTGGGTCCTGAATAACTGCTTTAAATTATTCAAAAAGTATGTTTATTGATGATAAAGACAGAGATATTAAATGTGACTGGTGAAAATATCAATTAGTTTTGCTTTTGTTTTTAATGAAAAGCAAGTAGAAAAAACTACTACTTCTAAAAAATGTCAGATATTACTCTAGGCCAAACACTCAGTTTAACACCTCAAGAAATACACATAATTACCTGTAGGGAGACAACTGAAAATCCCTAATTTGTAGGTGAGGAGATGGAAGTATGGAGAAGGGAGCAGTTTACCAAAGCCATTTCACAATGAGGAGGCAGGGCCAGAACTGAAAGTGAGACATGGTGCATTTAGAGTGCACAGGACCACCAGGCTTTTCTTGCTTGGTTGGATGTGCTCTCTAATCTGTCCATGCAAGGAGGGCATCTTTCTCTAATTTCCACAAAGGTGCTATATAGACTGTCAGTCCTGAGAGCACAGATACATATGCACACACACACACACACACACACACACACACACACACACACACACACACCCATGGAATGATATATTCAATATTACACTTGATGAATTACTCGGTTTTGCTACATTCCTAAATTGTTATGTATTACCATCAACCAAGTAAATTTTTTGGAGCTTCTCATCAGGAAAATATTTTTTACTGCTTTGTGAAAGATAATTTGACCATAGAGTTGCAGGTCTATATCTGGACTCCCTACTCTGTTCCATTGGTCTATGTGTCTGTCTTTGTGCCAGTTTGGTGTTCACTCTTTGAGAATGCATAATATTTATCCTCATCAGCTATCTACATTTCAAATACTTGTTTAGTACTAAGCCAGTCCTTATAAACAAAGCTAGGGAAAAGACATTAGTTATCCATTCAATTGAGCTGAGTACCCCAGAATATGTGTACATATTTTTCTAAAAGATTTTAAAGATTTTTCTAAAAGATTTTAAAATCAAAATTTCAAATTTGTAAACCCATGAGAAACACTGGTCTATATCATTTAGTGGAATAATTTTACTAAGTAGTCATAAGGCATCCCCCTCATGTAAGTGAAAATGTGGACTCTCTATTTCATTAGGCTAAAGAACTGATAATGTACTTCTGAAGGATCCAAACTACCTTCTTGGCCAGCATATATTGATTTGGCTTTTGAAGTATGGGAGGCAATCAAGTTTCCCCTGTGGGTATCCTTCCCTTCTAGCTCATCATTTTCTGGAAAAAATACTCTTTTGTGGTATTGTGGCTCTAGAATCATTTCAGATTCTATAATGTGTTCCACTGAGTATGACAGATACACCAGTCTTGACAAAGACAAAAGACCCACTAAGAATAACTTAGATGGTCCCAGGGAACAATTACACCTCTAGTTCCCTCATTCCAAGGTTATAAACAGTGGTACAGACAGTTCTCAATTCCATGTGCTGAATTGTCTTAACGTTTCAAATTCCTGTACTGAGAATTATCTACCACCACTTAAATCATGAATCAGACCCCACCAGCTGTGGCTGATATGCTTATTGCTAGAGTGCAACTAGCTAAAGGAAATAACATTTAATTTATAGAGGTATGATAATGGCTGTTTCACACCATTTTCAGAATTATGAGTTGGCCTGCTCAGTAGTTTCTTGTCATTGTATTGAACACTTTTTTTTCTTTTTTTCTTTTTTTTTCTACCAGCTGAGATAAGACATAGGAGCCCAGCATGCTAGCAAAATTGGTAAATGGGAGACATTAAAATTGGAATAAATTCTAGAGATCCACTATACAACATAGTGCTTACTCTCAACAACATGGTGTTAAGCACTAAAATACGGTATTGAGCATTAAAATATTAAGAGGACATATCTCATGTTAAAGTGTTTTTAATACACACGTGAAAAAGGAAACACAAAAGAACATAAGAAAAATTCTGGAGGTGATGGATATCTTTGGTACCCTGATTGTGGTGATGGTATCACTGGTATATGCTTATGTCTAAACTTACCAAAATATATAAATTCAATATGTGCATTTTTTCTATGTAGATTATACCTCTGTAAACCTTCCAAAACCCAGAAGAGTCAGGATAGCATTAGTCAAAATACTTGCATTGTAGGAAATAAACAAGTAAATAGATTTGCCTGATGCACCTTGTGGATATTTTGATAATGTGATGCCCACATCAGGATGTCTGAAAACAGCCACACAGATGTGGAGAATTATGATATATATCTTTCCTTATTCTGCCTCTGGCCTGGAGATATAGTTTGCTCTTAGCTCTAGACCTTTTTGGGAAAATATAGAAAAGTATATGAAAAACAATGCTTTGCCTCTCTTCACAAAGATGATAGTAAGTTGTTATTGAGGGCTTCCTATGTGTCCCGCCCTTTGCTAAGCTGGGTAGTATTCTTATTCCCATTTTATTTGTGAAGAAATGTGAGCACGGAGTACTGTCTGTAGGTCATCTCAGGTAATACGTGATATGCTCAAGATTTGTGCCCAGAGCAACTTCTTTTAACCTCCGTCAGATCTTGTTTCTCCTCTACTCAAAACGTGTCTAGCTCCCAACCTACGGCTTTGTAGGAAAGGGAATTCAGAATGGAACCACTTGGTTTAGGTCACTTACAAATTCTCTTCCTTCTCTTCTTTGTCTCCTTCTCAAATTCTCCAATGTTTGATTGTAGTCCTCTTTCACTCTGAACGCTGCGGAACTGCGAGACTAAATTGTTAAAAGAGCTAAATTCCAAGTAACTTTGCCATTGGCTACCGTGTGACTCTGGAGGGGGGTTCTTTCTTCCACGTAAATTTAGACCTTATAGTATATCTCAGAGATTGAAAATAACACTAAAGGAAGTAGCAAACCAGGATCTCTCTCACACTTCACCTTTTACTCTCCTGTGCTTCAGATGAGAATAAAGAATGGCTATGGAGGGACACCTGGGTGGCTCAGTCCTTAAGTGTCTGCCTTCGACTCAGGTCATGATTCCAGAGTCCCAGGTTCGAACCCCACATTGGGCTTCCTGCTCTATGGCAGGAAGCCTGTTTCTCCCTCTCTCACTCCCTCCTGCTTGTGTTCCCTCTCTAGCTATATTTCTCTTTGTCAAATAAATAAGTAAAATCTTTTAAAAAAATGACTGTGGAAACGTTGGGGGATAGATGCATTGAAGTTTTCTGTAGACAGGTCAGTACATTTTCAATAGCCTTAGAAAGTAGTGGTTCTCCAAGATAATCACAAGACTCATTCAGTTTTTCTAGAGCTCTGACCAGAAAGTGGTGGCTTGAAAAGCATAGAGTAACCACCTGAAGTTGAATAAATTATGATTTTCACTTAGGCATTTCAGTTTCTTAAAGGAACTTTTTTTTAATTATCTTGGGTTTCCTCTTTTTTTATTGTTACTTAATTTTTTTTCAGTGTTCCAAGATTCATTCCCTATTCCCCACCAGCTGTGCTCCATGCAATAGGTGCCCTCAGTACCCACCACCAGGCTCTCCCATCCCCCCACCCCCCTCCCTCCAAGTCCCTCAGTTTGTTTCTGTGTCCAAAGTCTGTCTTGTTTTGTTTCTGTCCCTGAATTACCCTACTTCCCATTTACTTTCCTTTATCACTTGGCAAAGCATTTACATTCCTGTGTCACCATTTGAATTTTCTAGGGACATCAGTGAACCCAATGAAAATAAATTAGCCTATGATTACAGTTGACTCACAAATTACGTCAGCCTTCAAGTAATCACTGGATTTGGTATATATGATTTTGAGCAGCCAGGTGAACTCTTTCAGACAGAGGAAAATAACATCATCTGAAGCCAAATGTCAAACTGGTTACCCTCCCCCGGCATCAGCCTTATAGAGTATGTATAAAATTGTAATGTAAAACAGTCAAGAGTTCTTTGTTTTCCTCCATTGGAGTATAACTTTAAGTTCCTTTTTGAATCTCTGTGACTATTTATAAAAAAAACATTTTATGGGTAGTATTTGAAAACTTAAGCACTAAATTTGTAGTTAAAGTCTCTTACCATCCTATAGCAACTTCCACATCCACTGTTAATACCCACCCTTCCCTTGAGTGAAGCCTTAGCTCTGGGCTCCTCCTGTTCTGTCCCTACACAGGCTGGGCTCTGTCTTGCCTCTGGTTTTGCTTTTGCTGAAAGTTATCTGAATGGGCTCAGCATATATTACCCTAATCCTGGAGACATGCTACAGTATTCTGCCAATGTTTCATGATGTTGAACACCTTTTCATGTACTTGTATACAGTATTGCTGTTTCTCTAGTATAAGAGACAAACAACAAATCAAGTCCAATCATTAGAGGATCTTTGTTTTATGGCTAAGTACCGTCCATCTCTTGCAGCTTTTCTGTTCTGTCATGTTGCTTTTATAGCACTCATCAGAGCTTGTAATTCTTTTACTACTGCTGCTACCAGTACTTATTATTATTGTTGTTGTTGTTATTATTTCCACTGCTCGAGTGAAAGCTTTATAAAGGCAGAAACTGTGTTTTATTTTGCTTACTACTTTATCTTCAGAATAAAATACCGTGTTTAACATGAAGAAGGAAGAAAGAAGGAAGGGAGCGAGGGAGGGAAGGAGGGAGGGAGGAAAGAAGGGAGGGAGAGAGGGATGGAGGGAGGGAGGGAAGGAGACATCAAAAGGATGCTAGGAAGGGAGGAGGAGATAAGGTTTAGACAGAATGTAATTTAGACAGGGACTAAATTAACATTAGAAGAATAATTAGATACTCTTAACATTCAAGATCCAATTTTAGAATTCTTCCTTAAAATTAAGATATGTCTTCTTATACTAAATCAAGTTTATATATAACATAGTTGTCTTTAGAAATACTTGCTAAATCACCAGATTGTGGAATTTCCATAAATGTGTCTTTTTTTTCCTTTGTGGCTCTTACCTTTCAATGTGAAATAAAGATTGGAGTACCCACCAAAGATATGATGACACATCACCAAATCAGAGAGAATGATTATCACAGTAATGAAACCATTCACTGTCAGTAATAATAATACAATAATACTACACTGGAAAACTGTAGAAACCAAATAAATGCCTTTATCGTAAAGCTGAGAACAATAAAAAAAAACACAATGCAATAAAAACAAAATTATTTCAAATTCTTTAAGGGACATCAAGTGAGCTCTATGCAGAATATGACTAATTTACCTGATAACTTCAGTTGTGAATCCCAGAAATTTAAAGAGGTGTGGGAAATAAAGAACAGGTTACGAAATAAGGAACAGGTTACAATCTCACAGATTAAAGGATGGAACCAATAGGACCTATTTAACTTGGAAGAAAAATCAGACTTAAGGGCATAATAACATCACACACACACAGCAATAACCACCTTTTCCACAGTTTCTCTTCCTGTGTGACTTTTTGACTCTCACTTCCCTTAAAGTAGTATACTCTCAGAGCTCATATCTATGATAGACCAGTGTAGTGAAATGGAAAATAAATTGTTTGGTCCTTAAAAAATATACACACGTTTGCCCTCACACACACACAGAGACATGCACATCCAGAGATCTTACCTAGACTTTTACTTTGCTTTCTCTCATTCCACTTATAATTATGCCCCTGTTTCTTCTTCTTTCAGTAATAAACATTGTCCTTTTTGTAAGCAAATTCCACTTCCTTCTCTGATTCTTTCTGCCCCTTGCTCAAATTCAGCTTCCCAAGAACTCAGAAAGTTGGGCTACCTGGTTGGCACATTCAGTGGTTTCAGATCAGGTCTTGATCTCAGGGTCCTCAAGTTGGGCTCCACACTCACCTCAGGGTCTGCTTGAGATTCTTTCTCCCTCTCCTTCTGCCTATCCTGCTTGTGAGCTCATACTCTCTCTCTCTTTAAAAAAATAATTTTATTAAGATTTTATTTATCTATTTGACAGACAGAGAGAGAGATCACAAGGAGGCAGAGAGGCAGGCAGAGAGAGAGGAGGAAGCAGGCTCCCTGCTGAGCAGAGAGCCCGATGTGGGCCTCGATCCCAAGACCCTGAGATCATGACCTGAGCTGAAGTCAGAGGTTTTAACCCACTGATCCACCCAGGCACCCCCCCCAAAATAAATTTTTAAAAAAACCAGAAAATGGCCAGTATATGATTCTCTTTAACAGTTGTAAGGCAAAGTTGTAAGTAATAAAAAAATAACTATTTTTATCATTGTGACTAATGAATATAATAAAATACAAAAACAAAGTAATATAAATGTCTTATTTGATTTAGCAAGTCACTGAACAGACTCTGGTCAAAGAGAAGACACTCTTATAGGGACCAGAAAGGAAGAGAATTAAGGGCTAATAGAACCCACCCAATCATTATAACCAATTTTCTGTTTTTGTTAAGATGGGAAAACTGAAGCCCAGAAACCAGAAAGACTTCCTTGAGAGTTATAAAAAAAACTGAAAACCAAGTGTGGCAGCTGCCTAGATTCCAAAGAATTGAGATGCACATAATCTTTGCATTTTTCAGAAAAGCAGTGGGTCCTCCAGAATCTGGCAAAGAAATCCTATAAAATTTTAAGATCTTCTTTTGTCTCACTAATGAAATTTGATGTTCCAAAATTGATTGGGAAGATTTCATGATAGCTTGTATCAAGGTGGACTGTTTTTACAGTATTTACTTTTTGAATACAGCTTTTCAGTGCATGAAACTGAATGTCATCATTGTTTTGAAAATATCCTTAATTTTTACTGAACAGGCACAATCACACACCTGTGGTTATACTGTAAATTTAAATAAGAAATTATATTCATTTGCCAGGATGAGGAACCCTAGTCTTTTTTGAGTTAGAAGGAACTTCACTGATCATCTAGTCCCAACTTCTCATTTTACAGATAAAGAATTGAGTCTAATATAAGTTAAGTGATTCTTTCCTGTGAGCAGTTTGTTAACATTAGCTCTGAGACTGAAACACAGATAGCTGGGCTCCTAGGCCAGTATTATTTCTACTCTGCAATGCTGCCTTTAGTGTGGTTTTAAAATAGCAGCATTTTCACCATACTTCATGTTCTTCCACCATTCTTCCTCATTTTTTTGCACAGGGCAATTCGATTTGAGAAGTAGAAAAAGGAAATATGTCTTTGTGTCTGGCTCATTTTCTTTGTCCCTTGGTGCCTCTCTTCTCTGTCTCTGTCTCTCTTTGTATCTCTGTCTCTTTCTCTCTCTTAATGGCACTGTGGAGAGGGTAGGCTATTAGAGCATACATTGCGCTGTCGCATTCCCTTTACATAGAGAAAGGAATGGGCAAATTGAAAAATGTTTCTCTCCAAATGTTGAACCTTCCATAGGCCATTTCCATAGTCTCAGCAATGTACTATATGGGGCCTCAGGGATATGTAAGCAAATCTGAAAGTAGTCAGCTAATTCTAGCTTTAACAAACACTTTTTTATTAATTCTTTGTGGAAAAACCACTTACCCATAGTGGGAAAAAAAAATGTGCCCAGGCAACTAGATCTTTTAAGCAGAAAGAGAAAATAACTCCTCATGGCTCTGGTTCATTTTCTTTGTCCTTCTGCAGTGTCTATCTTTCCTCTCATGTCCTCACCTCTACCATTCATTGTCTGTCTCTCTCTCCCTCTCTCTCTCTCTCTCTCTCTCTCTCTCTCTCTCTCACACACACACACACACACACACACGACTTCATTATAGATATGTATGAATAATGATAGCTTGTTATACATGGGTTTATGAGTCCAATGCAAAAAGTATATGATTCCCTTTGTGCATTTAATCCCTCCCTTTGACTTGAGTATGTAACATTAATAAAAAGGGTAGGGGCGCCTGGGTGGCTCAGTGGGTTAAAGCCTCTGCTTTCAGCTCAGGTCATGATCTCAGGGTCCTGGGATGGAGGCCCCCATCAGGCTCCCTGCTGAGCAGAGAGCCTGCTTCCCCCTCTCTCTCTGCCTGCCTCTCTGCCTACTTGTGATCTCTCTCTGTGTCAAATAAATAAATAAAATCTTTTTTTAAAAGAAGGGTAGGACATGATGAAGGGAGACTAAGATATAGATCCTGACTTCAGAGTATTGACTGAACTGGGGATCTGGGCATGGTCAAAAATATAAACAAGTTACCATTTTAGGTGACATAAAATGCAAGTTATGAAAAAGTATATACATACATGTAGGTGACAGAAAAGATGAAATTCAAAGGATTTCACTTCGGAGATGCCACTAGAACCCAGCCTTAAAAGATAAGAAGGATTTAACAAAGTTTAGAATACAGGGAACCTTTGGTAGAAGGAACAAAGTCACAGTGATGAAAGTCAAGGTCATGTTCAGGAATGGAGAGTGCTTTCTGTGGCTTTGATAGAGGGCAGAAACAGCAATGCCTTTGTAATGGGACCTTAGATTGGAGTGTTCTGCTGAGAGCTTTGGCAACCATGCTAAGTTGTGAAAGGAGCCCAAGGAGAGAGAATTGTACCTTTCCTTATGTATTTCTTTATCTTATTTGTATACCTTTTGAGGGGAAAATTTACCCAGTATTAGTCTAAGAAATTACAGTAAGACCAAATGATAAAAATTTACAGGTGGTCATGTTTCAGCACACTTTATCGAATAGCATCCTCATAGTTATTCTCCTTAGTAGTTCGAGCATAACAAAACAGTGAGTTGAAACCCTCTCAACCAAAATTGATTCACCATCTGTTAAGTTTGTCTAGATGGAGATTCTGCATTTTGATAGCTAGTTAGATTCATTGGCCACCTTATTCCATTCTACTCTAAGATACAGGAATCTATGATACTATGATACCTCCCTGCAATTAGATTCTCCATTTCTTTTTTTTTTTCAATTAGGCAGGATCCTAAAATGGTTTATAAAGGGACCTTTGGCAGTGGTGTGGAGATAGGTAAGAGAGAAGAGGGATAAATTCCAGGAAGCTAAACTCACAATTTAATACTCATTGCCTAAGGCTTCCTGAAGTGTTTCATCTTGAAAGAGACATTTTAACTCTCCTTGTGGGGTTTGCTTTTATTCTGCAGCAATAATGTGTTGGTGGAGACAGGCTTCAGTGCATAATTAAAGAACGCATTTCAATTACAGTTTATCCACTGCTGCTCAAAGTACCACAGATACTTGGGTCTACTGCTGTCATCCATTCCCAATTAATGTCTGCCTTAGATTTATTTCAGTATGCTCTGTTATAAAACTTGATTGTTGTTGATCCCACCTTCCCACTTAATTTCAAAGAGGCTTCTTGATGACCTGGTAAAACCCAATGAAAGCTAAATGAAAATATCTTTAGGCTGTCATATAATGCTGCAGAATTTTTTGTTAGTCAAGTCATATTGATGCCACAATTGTCATATAATACTACAAAAGACAATCTTCTTTGGGTCCTTTTCCTTGATTCTGAATATCTAAACAAGAAGACCAGTAGAATAGACTGACAAATAGAAGGAACTTTGGCCCCCCAAAAGTGACAACTTAGGTTCTGGATCAGAGACACTGGTGAATGTTGTATTAAAGTGATTTGGGCAGGTGACTGCTGATACAAGGGAAGAACTATAGTTTTTGAAGTATTCCATCCATTTATTGGGATTGAATTAGAATCAAAAACCTAAATTTCATCCCTCTGGGGTTAAAGATCCTATTTAAGAATAAGAAAGTTGGGGTGTCTGGGTGGCTCAATGGGTTAAAGCCTCTGCCTTCAGCTCAGGTCATGATCTCAGGGTCCTGGGATCAAGGCCCACGTCGGGCTCTCTGCTGGGAGCCTGTTTCCTCCTCTCTCTCTGCCTGCCTCTCTGCCTACTTGTGATCTCTCTCTGTCAAATAAATAAATAAAATCTTAAAAAAAGAATAAGAAAGTTATGCTAAGTGAATTAAGTCAGGCAGAAAAAGACAAACACTGTATGATCTCACATATATGTGGAATCTAGAAAACAAAACACATGAACAAACCAAACACAACAAAACTCATGGATATGGAGAACACAGTGGTGGTTGCAGAGGGAGGGGGTGGGGGAGATGGGTGAAATGGGTGAAAGAGATAGACTTTCAACTGTGAAATGAAGAGGTCATGGGGATATGGTGTGCAGCCTGGTAACTATGGCATTGGTGCTGTGAACTTTGTATGGTGACAGATAGTAAACTATACTTACTGTGGTGATGATTTCACAGAATATACATGTGCTGAATCATTATGTTGTACACCTGCAACTGATATAGCATATATACTTTACTTCAATCAAAAAAGAAAGAAAAAAGTTATGGGCTTTGGTTTATCCACCTAAGAGCTATAGTAGAAAGGGTATATCCTTCTGTGGTTTAACTTTTATGAGTGAAGTATATCTAAGGATTAGTTATTGTGTGAGTTTAGCTGCTAAAGTTAGATGCCTGGATGGCTACCTAGGTGAGAAAGCTTATTTTCCTGGTCTCCCATCCTGTGTTTGAAAATTTTGTGCTACACTTACAGAAAAGAAAATGAGGCTGAAAATCCCAGGAACAGTTTTTTTTTCCCTCTACTTTTCCAAACCATTTCAAAAAGTCTACTTCGGTTATTTCATAAGTACCATTACAATGAACATATAGCCACACTGGATTTTGTCCTGTGAATACAAAGACCTTCAGTTTAAGGAGTAAGGGGTGCTCACACTTTCCCCCTAGGGTTCCCTTGTGGCAGAGGGAGATCTGGTTTACTTGGGAAGGTTAGTCTGCTGCCCCCAATGTCAGGTATCTATAAAATTCATACTTACTGACATACTTGCCTGTCTTAACTTCTCCAACCATGCTTGACACTAGATTCCTAGTTCATATCCCTTAATTATGCAAATAAGCATGTGAAAATATTTTAGATAGATTTTAATTATCCTAGATGACTCGAAAATTAGGATTCCCGAATGTCAGTAGATCCTAAATATCAATATTGAAGAGTTTGGAAGGAACTGATCTTCTATATGTTTGTTTATTCCAACCATTCTGGGTATCTGCTGTGTGATAAGAAAAAAAATATTCTTGAAATTCAGTGCTCATGTATTTGACAGGCTACTCCTTTTGGTTTTCAAAATTATTCATTTTAAAATTAATCTACATTAAAGTAAAATATTATCATTATGCCTATATTCCAATCCTATGGCAGGAGGTCAGTTTTGTGATTCTTTCCCCTTATGTGAAATGTATAATTGAAATAAAAATTACATCTAAGTTCCCAAGAGGCATTTTTGCTCTAGGAATGCACATCCATAAATTATAGGGTTGTTTCTTCATCAGCTTTCACATTATCCAGTTCCTGTCTCTTCGTGATAATACAGATGGATAATAAACATAGAAAGAAATGTAAATGACCATTTTAAGATATTTCATTATGTGTTAATATGTCGAACCTACACTTTACTTTTAAAACTATTTCTCCATTTGAAAAAAATTACCAATCTTTGTGTGATCAAGAAGGCATCCTAAGGCAATGTAGACAAAATGTGTACACACGAATCATATCATTCACACGAAGATGTGTCAGAGAACATTGTAGGTATGTTCAATTACATTATTTTACCAGGATGCCAAAAAATTCAGTGTGTTTTTATTCGAGCTAATTTAGAGAAATTTACCTCATCTGTACTTCTTCTAGTGGATGCAAAGATTTTAAAAAGTAGTTTCAAAAAGCCCAGGTGGTGAAGCATTTTTAATAGGCTTAAAATCATCTAAATTATCTTTACATTTTTGATACTGTTGATTCTAACAGATTCTCTCCTTTAAAAAATCATTCCTTATAGAATATAAGATTTGGCCTTAGAGTCAATAACTTCTATTCTTACTATATAGCACATTCACGCATGAGTAATACAATTGCACATTCAATAAGCTTGATTGTACATTTTAATACAGCAGCCAATTCAAAGCTCTAATTTATTAACAGTACTAGAATTCTTTAAAATTGAGCACAGGAAACATTGATTTAGATAAATGGCATATGTGTTGGTTAAATTTTATCCTCAATTGTATAGTAATTCTGGAACTTAGGCACTATGGTTGGTAAAATTTGCATTTTCTTATTACAATAGATTTTTCACTCACTTGGCATAAAGAGAAAATAGAATTTTCTGTAGCCTGAAGTAAATCCTTAGAAGCCTGTTTTAGACTCATAGGATATTTGGTTTAAGCAGGAAAAAATGCACATGTCATGTTCAAGTTTGGAAATGACCAGTCACTTCTGGTACTATACTGAAGATAAATATAATCAAGATTGTAAAGATATTTTTGGATCCGCACATTTGTTTTATTAAAATGTATGCTTTTCTGTGATGCATTTCTTTTTTATTACATTATTTTATTTTTTTTATTTTTAAGTGTTTTATATTTTAAGTTTTTATTTTCATTCCAGTTAGTTAAGTTAGAGTGTTATATTAACTTCAGATGTACAGTATAGTAATTCAACACTTCATACATCCCCCTGTGCTCATCAGGACAAGTGCACTCCTTAATCACTATCACCTATTTGATGTGTTTCTTTTTCTTCATACTGATTTTAATTAAAAATAGAAATGCTTTTCTTTTATTAAGAAACTAGCAGAATCTGGTTTGGGTAAATACACTTGACTAGGAAAGTAATTAACCATTTGAAGGAGAATATAATTTATAGAGAAATGTGGTATATTGCCAGTTCATGTCAAGGTACTGAGCGTAGTCCAGAATGAGTGAAGAGCATTTTGTTAGTGATGGGTGACTGTAAGGAATCCCTTACTAAGAATACAAGCATTATTGAAAAGGATGTTTGCTTCCTAAAAATGTGAGTGTTGCCTAAGTACAGAATTTCACCCAGTTAATTCTCAGTCATTACTAAAGCCCAATACCTTCGATTTTACAGCTCATTCAAGCAGCATTTCTGGGTCCTTAGGCTAGAAGATGTAAAGATCTGTGAAAACTCTGAGTGTTTTGTGAACACTATCTGGTGTGAGCTGTGGATCTCTTTGACCCACCACTTCTACATCTGGATCTTGTATATATTCCCACTGCTCTCGTGGATTGTATATGTTTGAAACTTGTTGGGGACAGGGGCAATCGCTTATAGAAAATGGAGAATCCGAAGGGAGAAGGAATTAATGTATCACTTCCGGTCTTTTGTTTTAACTCAGATTCAGAAAGCCTTTTCCTCTGAGGCTGGTCAGACCATTTCCATCTGGTAATTACATATGTACTAGCATATATACCTACATGCTTCTGTATGTGTGTTTCCTTAGAGTTATGGTTGGGCACGCATACCAGTTTATCTCATCTTTTGTCTACAATAGGCAAAAAAAAAAAAATAGTTCTGAAAGCTTTCTGTATTCATTTCCAATAAGGGTAAGAATTTTTAAAATGTGGGCAAGAGTCAGTAGAGCAGTATTTCCCATTGTGAGAATTCAAAGAGAATGTTTGCTTTTTTTTAAAGATTTTATTTATTTATTTGACAGAGAGAGAGATCGCAAGTAGCAGAGAGACAGGCAGAGAGAGGGGGAAGCAGGCTCCCTGCTTACGCTCCCAGGCCTCGATCGATCGGGATCCAGGACTCAATCCCAGGACCCTGAGATCATGACCTGAGCCTAAGACAGAGTTTAACCCACTGAGCCACCCAAGCGCCCAGATGTTTGCTGTTTATCTCAAGTCCGAGTCAGATCTGATTTTGAGATCCCTTCACCGCCAATCATCTCGTCTCCTCATCCTAATTTGAGCTTTCCTCCTGGTGTGGTTAACTCATTCTAACACCTCTGTAGTCCAAATAATGCCACTGCATTTCCTTCCTTATTATTTCCTTCCTTATTATTCTTGTGCCCAGGTTATCTCATAGATTTTTATGTCCTTCCTTATTATTCTTGTGCCCAGGTATCTCATAGATTTTTATGTCCTTCCTTATTATTCTTGTGCCCAGGTATCTCATAGATTACTCTTTCTTTTCTTGATCACTCGGTCCTTCTAGAGCTTCAAAATCCTGCTTAGGTAGTTTCTTGTGGGTTTTTTCCCCTAAAATGTCTACATTTCACCCCCCAAAAAAATTTTTTTACAATACTACCTGAGACCCCCATCAGCCTCTCTCCACGTGGTTTCCCTGCATGCAGGGACTACTGTTACATATCTAAAGATTTCAAATCTTGAAGCTAAATCTCAACAGTCATTCAGTTTTGTTCTTGTTCTACCAATATTTGTTAAGCAGCTCTGTGCCATATTTTGTTGTAGGTACTGGTGTACAGCTATAGCAAAACAATGTCCCTTTCTTATGGAATTTACATTTTAGCAGAGAAGGCAAAAAATAAGCGAATAAATACATGATGATATATAAGATAAAAATGCTTTAAGAAATAATTGGGGTAAAGGAGAACGGAAATAGTATTTTAGACAGAGTAGTTAGGGAAGAAGGCTAAGTGTGTGACATGAAGCAGAGATATAATGAAGTAAAGAAACAAGCTAGTAGCTAGAGGAAGCAAACTGGGATGATGGACCAGTAAGTGTCAAGGCCCCGAAATGGGAATATGCTGTTCCAAGAATAGCAAAGAGACTGCTCTCCTCACCCTAACTTGAGCATTGGTTGTATGATAAATGAAAAGGAACCTTACAATAACAAAAACTGTCCTGGGGGGTGGGGAGGAAGCATACATGATAGCAGAAGCCTCAGTATGAAAAGGCATGGTTCAAACATTGGTTCTTGTATTTAGTTTGCTGTGTGATCATGGGCAACATGTTAGATTTTGCTAAACCTCATCTTCCTCATTTCGAAAATGAGCATAAGGACATCTATTTCGTTGATTTATTATGAGAAATACATATGAGATGTCTGGCATTATGTCATACACTTAATAAATGATAGTTATGTCAACTATTCATTATTGTTTTTATTACTATTTACATGCATAGACATGTTCATAAGATAAATGAAGCAGAAACTGAAGATGTTATTAAGAGCTGGGACCACTCAATTCAATGTATTTGTTTTAATACAATCACCAAATGTGTGAGGATACCAGTAATTAAATTTCAATACATTCTTCCATTTTACATGTTTCTATAAACTGATGAAATACCAGAATGTAAATGAGCAAATTGCATACTTGGTCTTCACCACAGATATGTAAAATTATTTGTAAAATTAGCCCTTGTTCTTCCAATTTCTTCCAAAGTCACATTCCATGGAAGTGCATAATCTAAATTTCCATTTTAAAGGTCTGCAGAACTGCCTAATGTAGGGTCTTGGTGACTACCTCTTGTCTGTCCTCCAGAGATAGTGGATCATAAAGTACTGGTTGATGAACAATCTATATCCACTAACCACATGCAAGGGAGAAAGAACAGAATGGCATACAAAATATCACAAAGCTAAAGCACATTCCAAATGAAATGTATTTATTATTTGTTCCAGATAATATTTGCTAGCCTATTTCCAATATCTGTAAAGATTTTAGGAATGTCTCAATACTTATATACCTATCTATTTTAAATTCAATCATAGGTTATTTCTAAGCCTAAATCTTCTTAGCTCTAATAATAAGATATAAATCTATCTAGCAAGGTGTTTCTCTTAAGGTAAGAGAAACAATTTACTGCACTCAAGGTAAAAATCTATCTTTCTCATCTACCTATCATCTATCTATGCATGCATCCATGTATCGACCCATGATCTATGTGAATTACCATTCACCAAATCATAGTAAATGTTAATAGTACAAGAATTAACAGTATTAGAAAGAAAATTTAGGAAGAAAAATTTCCTGAGGCATAATAAGATAAGTTATTGCTCTCATTTTTTTTGGCATATGAAGCCTAAAATTCCAAGTTCTAGTAATGTGATAACTAAGAGTGTTATTATGAGAAGGTTTAATGTTTGGTTATTTGTGGATCTTACAAATATATGAACCCTAAGCATTTCAGTATACCAGCTCTTGATTAAACAAGCACTGTCTTATGCGCTCATTTTTCTCAGTATGTAAAAAACAAAGGTTGGAGTTATTATGATAATTGTAGTAGATGGGCACTAGAGAATTATGCAAAATAATTTGTAAATTTAATGTGAAGCCAAAACATCTGTTCAAGTCAATTTCCCACAGGTAATGTGGCAGAGAGTATGACTTACAGATGGAGGAAGAGAAAAGGCTCTTCTTCCCCAGGGAAAGATACTGACTACAACAAACACAATTTTTCTTCTTTATCTAAATGTTATTTAAAAGAATAACTTCTGCCATTAAATCTACCTTTCTTGCCTCTTTTATCAACACTGCTCTCCCTTTCAGCTCTTGAATCAAACCCCAAGCACTGGGATTTTGTTTTAGCTTCTTCTACTAATATAACTAAAATGGGAGTATCATCAATAGGCAACTCTTCAAAGAACCTAGCAGCTTTTTTTACTTATTTTTTCCTTTGTTTCTTTGAAAGATAGATTTAAAATTTAAGGGTCAAAAAGACAGAATGCAATTATATCTGAAGTTTTTTCATTCATATTAATACACTTGATAAAATATTATTGAACTTTTAATGTAAACAAAATGAAACAAAACTCTCCACAAAGAGGCTTGTCAACATTTTACTTCTGTGTGACAGGGTATTAAATGTGGGAACGTTAATGGAATTAATGCTCTTGCAGCAATGTGAAGGGTTAAAGTGACAGGGAAGTCATCACTTTCTACCCATTTCATTATATTAGTCCTAAGTGAAGAGCTAACATATCCGATGTTGGTTTCCAAGGAGTAAATATAGGTAAACATTCTACTAGGTATGTTGCTATTTATCAGTGAAAGATTCTGTTCATTTAATTCTCAGTTAGGTAAATTATTCTGTCATTAAGAGGAGAAATGACCCACAGGACTTTCATTATCCACTCTAGAACATACAGCTTTCACTCTTCGTAGGTGGGAAGCTTCCATTTATTTCACTTGCCTATTCTTCAGTATGAACAGAGACAAGTTGAGCTGCATAGATTTGTGAGGAGCTATGGATGAATGAATGAGCGAATATCAGGAATTGTCACTTGACTCATCCCCATGTTTGGTCAGTTGCCAATAATTTTATCACTTCCTTGAGATTAACCAGAGGCTATCACTTAGAAATTATTTTTGGAAAGTGTTTAAAATCTTTATGATTCTGGTAACTAAGGGCAAAAGATCATTTTCTTCTTTTTTTGTTTTTATGTTATTTATTTTATTTGGTGTGTGTGTGTGTGTGTGTGTTTTCAAACCTTTGTGTTGAAGGCTCACTTTCAATACAGATGGCAGCGAGGGAGCTGTTCTGCTGCATCCAAAACCCCAACCCAGAAGCAGGTTGTCTAGCAATGGTTTAGCACCAGGTTCCCTATCATCTAATTTTCTTATGCGTAGTCTTATTTTGTTTTTTTTTCCTTTTGAATTTTATATTGAACATTTATATCACAGGGCTTACAGGGCTGTAATTTGAATTTTTGAAGCAAAGATCACTTCTTTAAAAAAAATAATATATTTTGTTAAGATTTTATTTATTTGACAAAGAGAGACGGAGAGGGAACACAAGCAGGGGAAGTGGGAAATGTAGAAGCAGTCTTCCTACTGAGCAGGGAGCTCGATGCAGGGCTCGATCCCAGGACCCTGGGATCATGACCTGAGCCGAAGTCAGATGCTTAATGACTGAGCCATCCAGGTGCCCCAAATTTTTTTAATATTTTTTAAAGATTTTGCTTATTTATTTCAGAGATAGAGATCAAGCATGAGCAAGGGGAGGGGGCAGAGGAAGCAGCAGACTCCCCATCAAGCAGGGAGCCTAATGTGGGGCTCAATCCCAGGACCTTGGGGTCATGAACTTAGGTGAAGGCAGACACCTAACCAACTGAACCACTGAGGCAACCAGATCATTTCTCTTTTTTAACATGAAAGTAAAACACAGAGTAGGTACAATTTGAACAAAACAGTTAGGAAAATGAAAAGAGCAAAAATAGGTGGGGGTGAGTAAGCCCATTTCCAATTACATATCAACATGCCTATGTTCAAACATCCTGTCCAAGTCATTGCATTTTCATATCATTTATACTTTGTTTATTAAATATTAACACAAGAAGATTAAAGAATACCATTTCTATTTTAAAGCCAATGGATGGCATATTAGTATTGAAATAATAGGGATACTAATAATAACAGAAACAATAATAATTTTAGTAAAAGAAGTCTAAGGTTTTTTAGTTTGGGTGTTTTTGATTTGTTTGCTTTGAGTAGGCTGCTAACTTGCTGTGTGACTTCAGGCAAATTATTAAATACCCTGGTCCCCAGCCATATCCTATTGAAAGGAAAAGGCTTCATTTACATTCCTCAGGACCACCATTTTCTGATTGTATCCACAGTGCCTAGTAGTCTCCTGAGTGTTTATGGACCTGACCCTTACGTAACTTTGGAACTATACCCATGTTTCTGTATGTGCTTCTTTGGTGTTGAAAACTCAATATTAAGCAAAATTTCCCCTTTTAATCATTTTTATAATTTTTTTTTAGAGAGAGAGAGAGAGAAAAGACAGGCAGGAGGGGCAGAACGGGACAAAGAGAGAGTCTCTTAAAGCAGGCTGCACACCTATCGTGGAGCCTGATCCAGGGCTCAATCTCCCCACCCTGAGCTCATATCCTGAGTTAAAAATCAAGAGTCAGATGCTTAACCAACTGAGCCACCAAGGCACTCCTTTAGATTCTTAATATTTCTTAATATTTGTTTCCTAAAGTCTCTCCAAATTCACAAAGTGAAATAAAACGTTGCTTAGTGAGAACTTTAATGTAGGTATTTCATAGGAAGCCTACTCATCCAGTCTGCTAAAATTTTCTACCTTTGATAATGTCAGATTATTTCCCCCTAACTTGTTTAATAGTTTTATTATAAGTTGTTAACATTTGTATTAGAACAGTAAAACTATAAAGCAACATTTTCTAGAAAAAAATTAATCTCTTTCAAAAGTCATATCTGTGATAGGTAAATATAGAAGTCTGATATGGTGATTAACATACACTGGCATTGGGCACACTGCCTAGGTAAAAGTCCTGGATTATTATATCACTATCGGTATGATTTAGGGATAGTTAATGTATTTAAACCTCAATTATTTTTCCTCAAAAATGGATCTAATAATCCCTTCTGATAATCATCAAATTATCTTGGTAATTAGCCGGTTTGATGTATACAGCACACTTAGCACAGTGTCTGACATCCACTAAATGTCTTTATATATGATTTTTCTACTAGAATAATTTATGGAAGAGACACTATCACACATTAAATCAACTAAAATAAAATGCTTTTGCATCTGTTCACTTCAAAAGGAAATATGCAGATATTTCATCCACCTTCTAGGTACCTTTTAGAGTGGGGCATTGCATGGTTAGTTTGTGTAAAGGTTCAGTGAATTTTCTCATAATGATTTTTTATTGAACATATGGAAACCATTAAGCGTTAGCAAAAGTCACTATCCATTGAGCTGTATCCAGAGGCTGACAGTTATGTCTATCTTTTACAAAAATAAACACATGAATAAATGTACTAAAAATATATTACCTGTCATTTTCATCTCTAAGGGCATTTCAACAAACAATATCTTCATGTTAAATATACCTATTCTAGTCTTCTTAGGAGAAATTTCTTTTTTCCTCTGGAATGTACTATGACACATCTATGGGGAAAATGTAGTAATCTAACTGAGACTATTTCCTTTCATTTTATATTTAAAAGATTGTGCTGTACCAATTTATTTACTTGTATAACCATAAGCAACCTCTAAAATATTTAAACTTCTTAAATGTCATATATTTCAGTTAATATTGAGATTAAATAGTTGGTTTTGGCAAAAATGATGATCTATCAAAAATAACACACATATTCTCATTCTCTCTTTTTAATGCAATGTTTATACTATATGCTAATTATATATGATGTAATTTTTGATGAGGAGGACAATTATAGTGTCTACTTAATTTTATAATTATATTTAATTAGCATGCACTCTATAAACATTGACCTATTTAGATATTAGATATTATAGATATATAAAATTCTTTTTTAATAATTTATTTTATTCTTTCAGTGTTCCAAGATTCATTGTTTATACACCACACCCAGTGTTCCATGTAATACATGCCCTCCTTAATGCCCACCACCAGGCTCATCCATCCCCCCTAACCTGTCCCTTCCAAAACCCTGTTTGTTTCTTGGAGTCCAAAGTCTCTCATGCTTCCTCTCCCTCTCTGATTTACCCCAGTTCACTTTTCCTTCCCTTCTCCTAATATCCTCCATATTACTCCTTATGCTCCACAAGTAAGTGAAACCATATGATAGTTGACTTTCTCTGCTTGGTTTATTTTGCTCAGCATAATCTCCTCCAGCCCCATCCATGTTGCTACAAAATTTGGGTATTTATCCTTTCTGATGGAGTGAAAATTCCATTGTACATATGGCCCATATCTTCTTTATCCATTTGTCTATTGAAGGGAACCTTGGGTCTTTCCACAGTTTGGCCATTGTGGCCATTGCTGCTAGATATATAAAATTGTTTACAAATAATTAAATAATTTCTTATGAATTAAACAATGTGTTCTATACCAATAAACCACTAGTGGAAACATTTTTATACTATAAGAAAATTAAATATTTAATTAGAACTTGTTAAAATAAGTAGTGTATAGCAATTAAAAGGGTGGACATTGAAGTAGGGTTGGGTTTCTAATTCCTGGTCGCAATACCTACCATCATTGTGACATTTTGCCAATTATTTTGGTTCTCTATGGCTCCATTTCTTAATTTTCAAAAAGGGAATGTTAATATCTTTGCCACAGAATTATCACAAGGATCAATCAAGATAATGGATGTAAGCACTTAGCACATTACTTGACATATAGCAAAAACACAACAAATAGTGGCCCCATACTATTATTATTAATATTATTAATTTAGTGTGTGGGTTTTCTTCCCCCTAGGTAGAAATAAGACTGGTTCCAACCACAGGCTTTTTAACATTCTCCAATCACCACCACCCTTCAGCCACAGAGATGATATTAGCAGTTGGGCACTGCAATGTGTCCATTCTTAGTTATAAAATATTTTATCAAGATTATTAACATAACTGTATCTAATGTAAAGACAGTGCAAATTTAAAAGCTTTAGAAACTATAGACCTATCATAATAACAAAAGACAGATTTAAAGCATGTAAATGATGAGATGATGATTGATGTAGATGTATATAATGTCCATCATTTGACAATAGAGATAATGCTCAGGGACAGACAAAATACATAAGTGTGTGGAGTCTGTGCTGCACTTACAGTGAGGTAAAGGACAGGAGGAAAACTGAAAAAAATCCTCCAAAAAAATCAAAGATCAAAAGCTCAAGACTTTGAATGTATAGCTAGAAGAGAAGCAACAGTATGGGATGCTAACTAGCCCAACATTAACTCAGGAGACGGCAGAGAGTTGTTCTTCAAGGATTTGGAGAACCATGTGGCTGATGTCACTTAGGTTTTAAGCCACAGATGCCTCATGGGCTCTGGGCCCATTTGAATCTGCACCACCTGGCAATAAGTGGGGAGGTCCATGACTGCCAGGGCATCCCTTCCAATACTGTGGAGATCACTAGGAAAGGGGGAGAGACCTGCCTTGACAGATTTTCAACGTGGGCGAAACTGGTCTATTTTGAGAAAAAATGTTCAATAGAACATATGTCATCAAGGAAGAGAAGATTATGCTAGTTTTAAAGCTCAAAAGGACTGGCTTACACTCTAATTTAAGGCAAATGCTTCCAGGGAATGCAAACTTAATCTCTTCTGTCATTCTTTTGAACAGATGGATTGTGCCCCTTTTTACTTGAGTATAGAAAACTTAACCATGTCCATCCCTGGCTTTCTACATCAGTTTCAGTTTAGGATTGTTCCTTCTTTTCTCCTTCCTGTGCCAACATCCATGTTCCCAATTGTCCATGAAGCATGTGTGGTCTTCAGAGAATATGTTTATATATACTGTTATCTTCTGGATGCATGACCTTGTCTGTACCTTGGGTCTGGATGTCTTTACTCTTAGGCATCTGCTGATGTGTCTTCTTCCCAGTTTAAGACCACACAATCCATGCTCCTTTTCAGTGACTGGCTCATGACTGGCTCACTTTCTCTGCCAAATCCCTCACTCTTATCAGGGATAAGAAAATTCTGGCTACTGTCTTGCTGTACTCGAGGGCCTCAGGAGATTTGGAGAGGCTGGCTTTGCTCTTCCTTCCCATGAAATACTGCTACATTAGGGCCTCTCCTCAGAAACCCACTAGTGTCTCATTTTTTTGCTTCCTCTCCTACTCTTTTTTTCCTGCCTTTCCCACAGAGTTCTTACCCTTACTGTGATGGGGAGAACTCATTCTTACAATCTTTTGTTCCCAAATATTTCTCTGGCTTACAATTAAACTGAAACTTTTTTTTATAATCTACCAAAGGCCTAAATTTTAAGGAAATGAAGTATTTCTTCCACAAAGCAAACACCCCTTTGGAGCAAAAGGTCTAGTGATCCCACTAGAGAAGTGTCTCAAGGAACAAGGAGTGGAGAGAGATAGAAAAGAGAAATAAGGCATTGTCAGTTCCCCCCCATGGGATTACAATCTGATGGGAAAGGGAAACATCACACACACACACACACACACACACACACACACACACACACACACACAGAGAGGCCAGGTTATGGAAGACTCTGTCATTCCAACGACCTTGGAGTTGATTCTCTATGTCAGTTACCATAAAACTAGGGCATATTTGCCCCCAGGAGGATGCATGCTGAACAACTGGGTTGTGAGTGAGAATTTACAGTATTTTATGTTTATTTTATTCTTTAAAAATTACTATTTTGAGTATATACTTTATTATATACATACTATGTTAGTTTTATCTATGTAACTAAATTCTGTCAATATAATTTAAAATTACATATGTTGGTGTATACATATTTATATAGGGTACATGCTTAAAATATCTTTACTGATGAGGCACATGAATGTTCTGAGATGCTCACTATAGATAAAAGGTAATCATTTCTTTTTCTTACATATTTGAATATGAGTTGTGATCTGCTAAGTCTTTATTTAGATTTGCTAACCCCTAACTAGATTCATGGCATTACTTTTTTACTTATTATAGATAACCTTCTTATAGACAGATGGTCTGGATTCCTGGACTTGGGGTACCCACGAGTTGACAGAATGAGATTTTAGGACATAGAGATCTATTGTTGAGTTTATCTTCATGACAATGTAATGAGTTTAACTTCTTTCATGAACACAATGTGCCTTTTAGAAAGAGGAAGGACTTGGAATCACGGAATATTTTTGAGCTCAAGCTTTGCTAATTACTGTCTGTGTGATTTGAAGCAAGAAATTAAGTTTTCTGTGTCATTGTGTCTTTAGCTCTAAAATGGGGGAGGGTATACCTTCTCAAACTTCTCATAAGATTATTGTGAGAATCTAATGAGGCAAGATTGTGAAACAGCTTTGACAACTTTAACACACACATTGATATGGATCTGGAAATATCTTAATATTTTGTGCGTACCAGATTTTTATGTGCTACTTGTTTCTACTTTCCCATACCAGGACTTCCTACAAAAAATCAAAGGAGCATTCCTTTCAAGAGAAATAGAAGGGCAGAAGGTAGATTTAACATGCATTATAGCAACAATAGCCATAGTAACTCTCACTTCTTGAAGGTCTGTTATATACTTTGCTCACACTGTATATGCTGTTTCTGTTCCCCTTGTTCATTTTACCTGGAATGAATATCCTTCCTCCTTTATCCTGGCTTACTCTTAGTCACCCTGCTAGGAAAGCTCTGGGGCTCTCATTTTCAACTGAGAAATATGAGACTTGGAGAGGGTCAATATGTTATGTAAAACACACACACATACACGCACACACATACACATGCACCTGTGCCTGTCACATTTAACTTATTTCCTCCAGTCAGGAGTTCTGTGTACTGTCTCCTTTCCTGATTACAATATTCTGGGTAAACCAATCTAGGTGACACAGTTTCAGGGAGATTGTGAACTCTAGGCTCAGAGACTTTCTATCAATGTCTAAAATTTTGTTTTGATTCTAGTCATCCTGTGACTATGCAACGGCCACAAGTGAGTTAGACTTACAGTAAGGATTCCAAATACTATATGAAGTTGATATTTAATTATTTACTTCAATTTTTCCATTGGCATTGTTCTGTGTTGTGTATCATCCAGATTGAAATTCAGAAACCCTCCAAGGGCACTTCTTTGCTTTTCAAATTGTTCACCTGCTGGAGCACTTAGCCTGACCAAAAAGAGCCCTTGTGCTTGAAGCTCTTTCCACCCCTCTAACTGGTTTTGTCCCTGATAACCATGCTACTTAGAGGTACTCTTCATCCTATCCATGCTGAGCTGCTAGTTTCTCTAATACCCCACACTGGCATTTCCTTTGTTCTCTGCATAAGATACCATTTCCCACACCCAAACTGTTATGCTTTCCTAATAGACTTTTACCCCATTTTACAGGATCTTTATTAATTTATTTATTTGGAGAATGAAAGGGATAAGAAAGATACCGGAACAATAGGTACATTTAAATCAGAACTGTCCCAGACAAACCCAGACTTATGATCTCTCTTGTCCAACATCATGGCCTTAGGAAGTCTATGTGGGCCAACCCAGGCAAATAGTAAATCAACCCTCATGACTGTCTTGAGTTTTCTAAAATTACTGTATGTCTTATTTCTGTCTGAATTCTTTCCTAGACTATGCCTAAAGAGCAATGGTTATTTATGGCATGTTCCTCTTTGTATCTTTCATATCCAGTGTAGACCGTGGCACATAACCTTGCTGATGAGAAGATGTTTGTTGAATGAACAAGTAATTGAACAAATGACCATGTGCTCCATCATATTACTCTCAGCTCTAATTTGATTTGGATATGTGGTTGCCAAGCTAAAACTGTAGCCTAAGAAATACATTTAGAAAATGCTTACAGAAAAAGGAAAAATCAGAATAATTATATTTTTATGAAATTGTAGTAATTTAAAATAAATGATGAGTAGTTTATTCCATAAATAAACTTAAGCCAGAGAAAAAGAATTTCTAGAAATATGAAGATTCAAGAATAGCATCATTGAAGCAGAATGAATAAAAATCAGGACCTAGCATAGGTACTCCTTAATTTACTAGATACTGACTCATTTACTAGATACTGACTGTGTATTTGGCACTATTAAGTGTATTATGGATACTTACAAAGAAAGGTGTCTAATGAGATTTTCTATGGAAAAAAATCTAACAGTACCAATAAAATGGAGCATTTCCAGAGATTGATATTCCTCAAAGCTTGGCATTATTTACACACTGTTAACACTGTCGGTGTCATTTGTTTAAATCAATGGAAGAGGGCTCTGAGATTTATTTTCGTTAGTGCACTATATCTTTGATAATAAGAGTTTCAAGAATCTATCATCAGGTATAATTATTCCTCGATTTATAGCTCTCAGCATTTATACAAATAAATGTTCTGTCTCTATCAGTCTATCTTTTCTGTGGAGATTAGTGAAGCATACCAGTTTTACAAATGTAATTTTAGAGATGGTAATTCATTTGTAAAATATTTTATATTAACATTTCAATGAATATGTTCTTTGGGAATATACTGCCACCATATTGCTGGCTCTCGAAGACATACGATATAGACATTTCCTCTATGTAATGGCATTTGGAAAAGAGATCACATTCTGTGAGCATTTACACATTCTCTAGTATTCTCCATCATTAAACAACCCTTCCATTCTATGTCCTCCTCTACTTATTTCCCTTTTGATTCTCCTTTACAGATAAACCTCTTGAAAAATGTATCTACATTTGCTATCTCTGCTTCTCCCTCCCAGCCATGCTTTAATACACTGCGTGTTGACTTCTACCATTGAAGCTTCACTAGAGGTGCTCTCACCAAGGATACTGATGGTCCTTCTATTGCTAAATTTGGTGGGTCCCTTGCCATCTTTATCTTACCTCATCTCATTAGGGACCACTTTCAGTTTTATCCTGCTTAAAACACTTTATTTCTCACATATAAGACTTCACGCTCTCATCTGCTTTGTGAGTCCCTCATCTGCCCTTTGTTTAAGTAGCAATGTTTTTCATCATCTTGTTCTAGGACCTCTTTTTCTTTTACTTGAAATTCTTTTTCTGGGTAATCTCATCTGTGAATGTAATTACCATTCTTACATTGATGACCCTTCAGCTGTTAACTCTAGCCCAGATACTTTTCCAGAGTACTCTTTAAGAGTAAACAGAAGTCTACTAGATTTCTCTATTTGGATTTCTCACAAATAATTAAGCTTAAAATATTCAAACCTGAGCTCATTGTTTCCCATATAAATCTTTATCTTCTCTCTGGTTCCCTCAGTTATTTAATATGAACACCATCTACTTAGTTGAACAAAGCAGACGCCTGGATACCCAAAGTCAGATGACCCTGATCCCTTGCTTAGATTTTAGAACATTTCTTACCTAAGGGCGCCTGGGTGGCTCAGTGGGTTAAGCCTCTGCCTTCAGCTCAGGTCATGATCTCAGGGTCCTGGGTTCGAGCCCCATATCAGGCTCTATGCTCAGCAGTGAGCCTGCTTCCTCTCTTTCTCTGCCTGCCTCTCTCCCTACTTGAGATCTCTCTCTCTCTGTCTGTCAAATAAATAAATAAAATCTTAAAAAAAAGAAGAGTATTTCTTACCTAGATTCTAGAATTCCACCTTTGCTGTTCTCCAGTCTATTACTACACAAAGCCTAAACTAATTTCTCTAAAACAAAGATCTGAATATGCTCATTTTCTGCCTAAAAGCCTTTGGTATTCCTTCTTTGTTCTTCCATGGCAAAGTAACAACCTTGAGATGTGGTTTATTAGCCATTTCTTTCTGTAACTGCTGCTTACTTCCTCAATTATCCTCTCCCCCATCACACTTCACCCAAATCTCCACCATTCCACCCCTTACCCTTGCCCTCCCTGATAGACTCAAGTACTTTTAGCCTCTGAAATGATTCCTTCTCCAATCTTTTTTGTCACTTTTTCTGGTGGTCCTCAAAACTAGTGAAGTTTACAAAAGGGGGAATGTCTGCACTAATTCCAAGGGCCAATTATCCTAACATTTCACATTTTTTTCATGGGGACCAGAGCTCATTCACAGTGGCTATAACAATTGCTGCTGCCCCACCTCTCCCATATTTTCTCTCCCTCCTAATTTTGTACGCATTCTTCAGGACTTAATTAAATATTCTTTCTTGCAAGAAATCTTTACTGGCCTTACTATCCCACTACCCAACCCCACCTCTGATTGGGTGAACTTTGTATTCTTTGGAGGTCTGTACTTGTACCATCACAGATCTTACCTCAGTGTCATACAATAGGCTACTAGAATATGAGTCATGAGAGAGTGAGAACTATGTCAGGCACATCACACATTAATGTCCAGGACCCAACACCATATCTGACACATAGCAAGGATTTGATTATTTTTTTCAAAGAGTTTTAACAAACTAGAAGGAGAAGTAACTGTGTTCATGTGCCCCTATTGTGTCTGAATTGAGTAATGTTCACACGAATTTATATTTCCCTTTTCCCTGTTCCAATCATGATTTTTTTTTAATTTTTAAATCAAATGTTCCTTACAACTCAATGTCAGCTGAATAGAAATATACTTTTTTTTTGTCTTTTGGAAAATGAACTGGGTCTTGGATTCTTAATTAAGATATTTTAAACAAGATTAAAATGGTAGCTTTGGTCTTTAGGTAAAGTACCTCCTAACTTTTCTAAAACAAGTGGCTTATGGGTAGCAATAATATAGCATTCGCTTGTGTACCAAGTTCTAACACAATGTCTGGCATATAGGCACACATCAGCAAATATTTGTTGAACACTATTGAAAAGTAAGTAGAAAATAAATTATTTTTACCTGTAAAGCAAGAAATCACATTTTTCTCTGTTACAGTTCCATAAGAAGAGAATTAATTTTTAGTCTTTAAAATGTTGTGTTTATTTTTATATCCTATTGACATGACTTTTTTTCCATGAAAAATAATTTTCAAACTATAGCATACAAATCTTTCCTTACTAGAACATTTATATTTTGAGAATTGATTCTGGATTTGTGTTAAAAAAAAAACAAAAATAAGTGTGAAATTCATGGTTGCGTTTATGTCAGTGTTTATTAAATTTCCATTTTAAATCTTCTTTGAAATATGCTATTTTCAACACCATGAAACTGTATTAGATCTTAGCATGTTAAAGATGGTTAGCAGATTTAGAGCCATAATTATTTTAATGGCTACTTTCAGCATATACATTTCCCATAGGACAAACAATCTCAGGAACACAAAAAATATAGTCCCTTTTTGGTCTCAAAATTATAAATTTTAAATAAAATAACATATTTTTAATTTGTCAGAAAACATAAACTAGCAGATAATTTATGATGAGATTCAAGGTTTAAAGACTTGTGATCCTACAGTCAAATTTATATTTACAGGACTTAAAGCTATTCAGTTGCACTTAAAATAATTCTTTTAGAAAATGTGACCAAATTAACAAATCCTACCTCTCCTTTTAAAGAGCTGTATTTGTTGTTTAGAGCTTTTTTCTTTCTAAAATGCTAATGAGCTATCGATTTAATTATTGAGCCCAGAGAGTCTTAATTATAGAGCCACAGATAAAGAAGCAAATGGATCCCAAAAGATTCACACAATAGGAATGTATACGAGGGAAATGCTTTTGAATGTGTTCGTGGCTTTGCTTACGGTTCATGTTTGTCTAGTTTCCTTCCCTCAAGAAAATTTTAGTGCTTCTGAGAGTCTCCCAACTGTAAAAGCTATGCCTTATTGTTTAAAGGACCTCCTGCACAAACTTAGTCCAGGAAGTGAAAGAACTGATGTCTTTTGATACTCTTTATTACTGAGTCTTCTAGGTAGTCACATATGATCAGAACTGCCCTATAATTTTGTGGGACGGGGGGTAAAAGTACAAATAACAATCTGCATTAATATTTATAAGGTCTAAGACAAGTCAACAGACTGTTAAATAAAATGCATAATATCTCTCTTCCTTGACAAACCTACCATCCTGATGACCTGAAAGTCTAGATTCAATTTAGAATTCTCAGAATCCCTGAAGTTCTTTGCTGGAATGAGGCATCTTGAGAAAAGCTGACTCCAAGCATTTTGCCAGGGACCTACTGCTGTTTCTTACTCACCTCTTGCACTCCACCCTCCACTGTGAAGAACCTTGTGCACACAGATGTGGTCACCCCAATCCATGCCCAAATGTTGAAGCTCTGCCCACTAACTCCAGGCATAGACTTGCCCCTTGGCCATAGCCAGAAGCTGACTTGGAGCCAGTTGCTAGGGAATTCAGGGATCCTGAGTGCCCAGAACATGGAAATGTAAGTTCTTGATGGGCATGTTGTTTTTGTCTTGCAAACTCCTCATGTCTACAGAGTGGTCAGAACTGGCCCCTCTAAAGCATGGGGCTGAAGGACATGGTCCCCTCTACTCAGGGTCTAAACTTTGCCCAAAATAACCACATTGAGCTTTTGTCTGCTAATGGCCTCAACTGGGCTAACCCAGAGACAATAGCTCTAAAGTAGTGAAGTACCTTCCACATACCTCTTTCCCTATTTCTGTTACAATTTTTTTTAATCTACTTAAATTTTACATGTTTAATAAATAGTTAGCATGTACATTTTGGATTGAATGTACGAAGGACATTTAAAATATTTGGTGACTAAATATCAATAAAATACTTGTAAAATGAGAGTGTCTAAACAAAACAAAACAAGACAAAAGAGAGAGTGTCTATTCCAAGCCAACATGTGTGAAATGGAAGCAGTGTAGGTCAGAAACCATAGCACTTGGGAATTATTGTTTGAATAAGAATAAAATACATCCTAAATCAATTTATTTTTGTTTCACTTATATAAAATCTCTCAGTCTACCTTAACCTACTGCAACACTATATAGAAATATTAAATATATGTATGTGTGTGTATATATATACATATGTTTATTCCCCCTAAAGGCGATGTGGCTCATAAGAGATTATGAGTTGAATACAGATAATACTGAAGTTAAAAATAGAACTCTGCCAAATTGAGGACAGAATGTTCAAATATATCAGTTCTTTCTACTAGCAAGTAATAAAACAATTCTGTATTAACTTATGCTTGAAGTATTAGACATATAAAGATTTTTGGCAAATGAATGGTAGCTGAAAGATAAATTTTGAAGGGCAAAAAAACTGAAGAAGTCAGAAACAATATTTGATTTTGGGGAGATGAATAAGACTCCTATAAAAATGAATTGTATAGTGTTAAACAGATTGTGTATGAAATATTAATGGCTTATTGTCCTGAGCTCCCCTTCTGCTGTTTCCATGTAGATGACTGAATTTCAAAGAGGAATATGCCAGGAACAATTATGGGAATGAGTGTTACTACTTGAAATTGTTTAAAAAGTGTTTCTTCTTTTACCATGTGTTTGTTCTTTTATAATTTCACTTCAGTCAGAAAATACTATGGAAAAATATGTGAGAACAGCTTAAGGTGCTTCAGAGACATTAATTAACTAATTTAACAAAAATATATTGATTGTGTGGCAGACATTCCTCTGGTGAATATGTTGATCAGTGTTCTGGTGAAAACTCTCCTAAGGAGATCAGGTCTGACTGTTCCATCAGTAAACATGTAGCCCAGGTCTGGATGAGTCAATATAATCCAAAGTACTAGGCTCAAGGATGAGCACATGACCTATCAAGAGTGAGTGAAGCTCAAGGAAATATATTATGAAGGCTTCTGGGAAATTCTTTCTCTCTTGCCTTGGACTATGTTGTATACAGATGTGCTCCTTGGAGTTTCTGCAGCCATTCTAATACCCCAAGAGAAGGCAACACAAAATAAGTTTGACACACAAGAGAGAGTCTAAGAGAAGTAAGAGACACGGATCAGGATGCTTGCTTGAACTTCACCTGCAGCCCGCCTCTGCGCTTTTCAGGGAAGTGAACCAGTACATCCCCTTTGTTTTCTATTAATTCAAATTCGGTTTTCTGTGCTGGGAAACTGCTAGCATGCTCATTATCACAGCTACCCTCTCTGTGTCAGGCACTGTGTGATGCAGAAAAAAGCAGCACGCACACACAGGAGAGCAGAACACAGAGTGTGGGCTCTGCAATTAGACTACCTGGGTTTGAATTCCGGCTCTTCCGTTGGCGAACTTTGTAACTATTTAAGTCTTTCACCCTCTCTGTAATGATACCTAATCTTGTAGATTTGTTGTGACAATTAAAATACAACAGTGCCACCATAAAACAAGCTCACAGTAAAACCTAGCTACTATTTTTATTAGATTGCATTGAATCATTTCATTCAGATCTCATAACCATGTTGCAAAGTAGTATCATCCTCGATGGATGGATGACGCAGCCAAAGTTTTAGCCGAGTGGCTTTCTCTAGGTCATATAGCTAGGAAATAGTGATGCCCGGTTTCAAGCCAAACCTCTTCAATTCATCTCCCCTCCCTTGAAAAGTGAAGTTCACATGAGCAGGAATATTTCACCAAACACTGCGACCTCCCTGTCACATAGAACAGTCTCTGGCCCATAGTATGTGTTGAATAAATATTTTTTGAGTTAATAATTTCCCTCATAGACTCTATATCTGGTGAAGGAGGCAGACACATAAGAAGATTATTTTAAAATCCTGCAGATTATGTTGTAATAAAGCCATATGTAGGTGGTGGGGGCGGGATGGATAAGTCTGCCTCAGAGCCTGTTGGGAAAAGGCGAGGGTGGGTGTTTGCTGTAAACATTTCTCAAAGTCCAATAGCAGGTGTTTGACTTCCAAATACCCTATGTCTTGCACTTTTATTTTCTCTGTATTTTTGCATTCTAACTGCCAGGGTTATGAAGTCTGTAACCATGTATTTCAACCCCTAGCATTTTAGCATCTATCCTCTTCTCTTAGGCATTGGAAAAAAGGCTGAGACTTGTATTTGTAGTCAAGTAGTTTCCTCCTGGCATTTATATCTCTGGGACCAGGATCTCGCTGCTCAGCCCGTAGGCACAGAAATAAATTTCATCAGCTGAACCTAATCCACAACCACCAGACTGGTGGACAATGACAATAATGTCAGCATAGTTATTTATCATGGGACAAAGGTAACCTAAAAATAGTATGCTGCCATCCACAAGGACTAACCTTTTCCCCATGACTGAGTTGACTTAGCAAAACAAATTAAAGAACAGAAGTTTGTTTGGCAGCATAGAATTGGAGGAAGGCAAGCAGATGGTTATAGGGAACATTTACCCAAGCTATGCCAGAACCAAAAGAAATTAAATTCATTTGCTGTAAGAATTGTCTAGAATAACAGAATTCATTTTGGGGGGTGTCAGCACTAACCAAACTCTTGTTATGCATATCTTCTAGATTAATTGTTTTTATTTCTGTCTCTCTACCTCATTTCTGATTTGAATATCATCCTTACTTCCTACTTCCCCCCACCCCAGCAGAAATGGAGGCAAGAAGATGTCTATGTTAAGGTCTATGCTGTTTATAATTTGCCTTAGTTGTTTTTTTTGTTTTTTGTTTTTTGTTTTTTTTTTTTTTTGGTAAGTTCGACCTTTACCTAAGTAAATTACATGTTAGACTGTTTCTTGAATTGATTTATTCAATATTCTCTGAGAACTTTGTCTGAGACCAGTCAGGTTTAATCAGACGTTAGGAAATAATAATACACATCTGTAGACTGGTACTTTTTGAGCTTAAAGGAAGCAGAAAATGGATGTTAAATGAGGAGAATGAGCCAGCAGAACTGCACAGAAGCCCTCCTAGTCAGTTTCCCACCTGTTCGATCTCTGGCATATGACATCCAATCCTTGAACTTCAGTTTTTCTCTTCCAAGAAAACTTCAGGAGTGTGGGGAGAAATACCGCAATACCTGGACCGTAATGTGTTCAATAAAGAACATTAATTATTAACATCATTATATTCTTTAGAATATGTATACCTCCTTGCCTTTTGGCAAGACACATTGAGAAGTACTAACTAAAAACCATGTTGGCTTTCTGAAAGGAAAATGTCTCCACAAGTACGGGGAAAGGAAAACAAATTGTGTTTCATCTGATAATAGAGAATCACAGCACCGCACAGCAAGGGCATTGGTATACACTGTAACTGCCGTCCCTGGCTTATAAAGCAACTGTGGGATCTCATTAATAAGATACTTCTTCAGACACTCCCTCATGTTCAGTAAATCTTAGTTCCCTACTTTCCTTCAGTTCAGTTCAAGGAGGTCAGGTAGCAGCTTTGTTGCCAAACTTGGGAAACATTTTTTTTGTTGTTTAAGGCCTCATTATACTTGAGCATTCCATAGTAGACTCTGTGGATGAAAACACCCTCCTTTAGAGAATGTAGCTTAGGTGACAACACATTTACCTTGTCGTCCTTGTACTACTTTGGACTTAGAAATCCCTGCTTCTTGATCCCATTTGCCAGAATCTCCCCCTGTAAATATTCTTCCAACGCTGGTGTTTGCTCGGGTTTCAGACTCATTATACCGTAGACTCTCTTTTGGTCATTCTTGTCCATTCCATGGTTTCAGTCATCATTTTTCATTCCAGCGTGAATCTTCTTCCTTCTAGACTTGTGTGTGTATCCAAATGCTCCCATTCAAATATTTCACATAGATTTTATTTTTAAAGATTTTATTTATATATTTATTTTTAAATGTATTTGAGAAGGAGGGGCAGAAGGAGAGAGAGAGAATCTCAAGCAGATTCCATGTTGAGTGCAGAGCCTGATGCAGGCCTCAGTCCCTCAACCCTGAGATCATGACCTGAGCCACAATTAAAAGTCAGATGCCCAACTGACTAAGCCACCCAGGCACCCTTCGTATACCTTTTAAATTGGACATGTTCAAAACCTGAGTTCATAATTTTCCCCTCTACCATTAAGCATGTTTCTCCTTTCTCTTTTTTATTTCAGACAATGGCACCATTATCCCCCAGCCAGGCACATTCATTTCTCAGGTCTTGCCATATCTATAATCACTATGTCTTGAACTCATCCACTCCTTTCATCTGAAGTCACCCATTTACCTGGGTGGGATGTACCTCCTACCTGCATGAATGCAGCAGCCTCTGCACTATATGTTCTCCCAGCCCCTGCTCTTGCCCCTCTAGTTCCTTCTCCACTCTGAAGAGTGATTATTATAAACACAAATATGACTTTAGAACTTTCTGCTTAGAGACTCATTTGTGTTTGCCTTTGTGCTTCTAATTTCAAACCCAGGGTTTTCACACAGCAAGTGCTCAGTAAATCCTTGCTGAATGAATGAACGGATTGTGTAAATATTGGAGGATCTATCACGCTCCTTTTTGGCTCAGGCAGGACATTTTGCAGTCAGGGAAGGTTACTTTGGTCCTTTAGTAAACATTTGATAGCCCCCAAGACATGGGATGGATGTTTTTGTCCTCTACTGGAGGTAAGTCAATTTTTGTGATGTAAGGGGCTGTCACAGTCATCCAAGGGATAGCCAAGGCCAACGGACTCCACAGTGTATTTCCTTGGCTAACAGGCTAAAGGGTTCCATTTTGGAATATTTTTTTTTTCAGATCATAGTTCAGGGTACCTGTAGTGGGGCTGTGGCCCTGAGTGTCATCCTCCTTTACTTCATGCTGAGAATGAGGACAACAACCAAGGGGGTTAAGAAAGAGTCCACGATTATCAGGGAAGAAAACAAAAAAAGAACTAGTAAAGATCTTCAGTTTTTCTGTCATAGGGACTCCCTTCCTTCTTTATATCAAGCTTTCTTTCTCTGCTATTTATCCATTATTTATTTTCCTTGTTTAAGGGAGGAGTTGAAAGGAATGTAAGTGCCGCATATCTATTTTCACTTAGAAGATAGAGAATAGAACCAGAGATATGAAAAGTATAAAATGATTTATTTTTCCCAGTAATATGCAACTCTTCACATCTCTTTTCTCTCAAACTTACACCATGGCATTGACAACTGTCTATCAAAATTTGTGCTCTACCTTTCATAGTGCACAGTGGTTGCTAGGGTCAGCTGCCAAACCAAAAACTACATTTACCAGGGTCCTTTGCCTCTAGTCAGAACCATGTGACTAGTTCTGACCAGCGGAATCTGAGTGGGAGTTACTTACAGGCATGCTTTGGGCACCTCCCTGCCTTCATGTGCTGACTTTCCCAGCTTTTTGCTGGGACAAGATTCCAAAGCCTGGGGAGATGAAGCGCGGACAGAATCATTCTGTGTAGGAGACCTGTGCACAGACAGGAAAGCCCACATTGGAGTGTGTGCTTTATTTTCCTTAGGTCATTAAAATTGTGGGTTCTATTTGTTGTAGCAACTGGTATTAACCTCACTAACCCACAGACATACTCAGTGTGCTCCAAAGAGAAATATTTACATTATTTAATAGTATAAAGAGGAGGGAAAAAAATCTGTCAGAGGAATATAGGTGGCTTCTCTGCTCAATTTTAAAACACTGTGTAATGAGTGATACTGTATGTTTTAGAAGAATGTTAATATCTTGGGCAGCTGAATTACATTAATTTTCAATTCTATATATTTTGTCTTCAAAGTTTAGTATTCTCGATATATACCAGTTTATTTGTTTCCTTTAATTTCCAAATTTAAATGTGTGAGTTTGCCTTTGAGGCAGAAATTAAGTCCCATTGCAAAATGAGATTAAATCAACACTTCACAAAGATCATTTCAGTACTTTGTAACCTTAAATGAAGTAAGCTAATAAAGCATTAAATTAGCATGTTGTAAAACTTCCTGAAGTTTTAATATGCTGTTAAGTGGCAGCTCTGAGCTTATTATCTCTAAAGCTAAAGTCAAAATCACTGTCTTTCAGTTGATAAAATGGAGATGAGGCATCATTTTATCAAATTTAACAAAATTCTGTGCCTCTAAACTAAAAAATACAGATTATCTAATAATTCCCGTATAAATGTGTTTACCCAGAAATACATTTCTCTCTAATCAGTAGCCCTGGAGTCATTGGACCATAAATGTGTTTTTTTTTTTCAAATGCTTTAACTGTGACATTTTTCCTTCAGACTTGCTCACTTATTTCCACAGAAATTATACACTTCATTCACATTCAGCCAAGTGAAAATGTAGGAATGATTATAATGATAACTAACATTTGTTTGGGGTTCCAAAGTTTGCAGAGGCCTTTTATATTCACATTCTCACTTATTTTCACAAAATAGTTAGATAGATAACTGTCATTACCCCTTTGTTACTGGGAGGGACAAGAGAATACTGCCTGACCTCTTCAAGGTCATGCAGGTGCTAACTCAGAAAGTAGTTTTTTCCTACTCTGCTGCATTTCTCTTATAAAAACCATATCGTGGACTATTAAGAGAATGACTCTTTATTAATAAATTAAATTCCAAAGAATTAACTTTAAATTGTTTCATCAACTGTAGTGAATTTAATGAAGGGAAAAGTATTCTCCAACCTGAGTAGTATTTTACTATTGCTTGTAGTAACGTAGTAATGTTCTATACACCTAATATGGGGAGTATATTTTCCAATAGTAACATATTCGAAATCAGTGCTCTCCAGTAGAAGTTTGTATGAGGATGGAAATGTTCTATCTCTGTGCTAATGCAATTGCCACTAGCTGTACATGGCTGTTGAACAATGGTAATAGAGTCAGAGAGGCTAAGGAATTCAAGTTTTATTTTAGTTAATATTAATTAATTAATGTTTAAATTTCAAGACTCACATGAGATTAGTGGTTACCATATTTGGCAGTGTAGTTATTGAAAATTTAACTTTATTTAAATGTTTTGCCTGTATTTTAAATGTTTATTTTCTGTTCAGAATATGTATTTCAAAAAGGTTTTACTTGATATTATTTAAGTCAAATGAAATATTTCTATTGCTATTAGTTCTTTCAATCCAGAGATAGCCTTCAAGTGTCCTTATACATTTTCTTTGTTGCTTTATTATAGTTTTTTTCACCACTTTAAATGACCATATTCCACTTGGCTTTGACTTACCACAGAGACCACTAAGTAGGGTAAACAGAACTACACATAGGTGAAGACCTGAGGCTCTCAATCTGGTTCAATTTTCACTATTTGGATCCCCTGTGACATTTATTAGAGGGATAAAAAAGGAATTTTGTAACAAAAAAGGTGATCGAGAGCAATTGCATTCGTTGGACATCTGATCACTAAATAAGTGGGGATTTTCTGCATTTAGAGACTGAATTTCTGTTCATATGCTCTTCGGGAATGCAGATGATGATGATGATGATGAAGATGATGATATTGATGCCTCAGAGTTACAGTAATGCTTCTTCTGTGTCAGACCCTAGGCTTAATAGTTCCTATACATTCACTTAAGCCATTATCACAAAAATCCTATGAGGTAGGTTCTCTTAATATGCTTATCTAGCAAACAAAATAACGAAGTTAAATTATCTGCCCAAGGTTGTGCTCATTTAAGCAGCACATATACTAATTTACCTGTCCAAGGTTATATAGCCAGGACATATCTTCCAGGATAGGAAGGGACGTTCCTATCTTCCAGGAACGTCCCTGTTCCTAACCATAAACTATACTGCCCACCTGGAGCTTAACCTAGAGCTTAAATGCTTTTCCCTTTCTAAAAATTAAAACTGTATATTCCTTTTGGGGTATTCAAAGAGAAAGAGTATTTGCCCTTTGGAATTTTGTGAAGACATTCATGTCAGGTGTACTGTAATTTAGCTACCTTTTCTTTTTAGGTGCACCATTCGCTTCCTTTAGCATTTTGCATAAATAGTTTTTGTTTCTCTCTTGTAATCAGTGCAGTTTTATTAACTGAGAGGGTATGCATATATTAATATTACTACTGGGTGAAAGTCTTCTATTAATTCACTCAAATGTAGGTTATGAAACATCAGCGAGGAGGACAGGACAGCAGAAGTAATGCTTCTTTCCCTCTTGGGCATTCCTCAGTGATAGGGTCAGAGGGTAATACCACCCAGGTTATGGGCACTTGCAACATGCCAGGAACCCTGAATTTAATATTCCTGGGACTCATTCAAAGTAGTAAGATTGGCAGCTGAGGAAAATAAGGATCCTAGGTTAGGAATTTCCTCAAAGTTGCAAACAAGAGTTCATGGAGGGATGCAAACCCAGGTTTCATTGACTCCAATCCCACTTCCTTGTTGCAGTATAGCACATTATCTTTCTATTCGTGCCAACCATTCTGTTCATCCCACATTCTGTGGACTGATCAAAATTCCTTGTCAGATTCTGAACTTCCTTTCCACTGAAGCTATGTAATCTATAAATGTGGAGAGCGCGCGCGCACACACACACACACACACACACACACTTGTGTGTGTGTGTGTGTGTGTGTGCAGGCTTCTATCCTAGTTAAAGTAAATTTTGAATTCACTGTACCAACAACCTTCTCATTTCCCTTTCCTCTTAAAAATCCTATGTGTCTTATATATGATGTTCTGCTTCTAGTAGAATTTAGAAAATAGAGAAGCTGTTAGTCACACCTCCTCTATCATATGATGCATTTGTATTAAACATGGTATTTCTAATTGTATGGTCAGATCAAAGTCCATGAAGGAGAGATACTTAATATTGGCATTCTGTAGCTTCCCAAATAATTTCATTAGTTTAGAACAAGTCTATAAGTTTTATTGTTGCTACGGTCAATTTTTTTATGCTGATCCACATAGGATTTTATTGACTTTCACTTCCTTTCTCAGTAACTACTTGACAATTCCGTATATCAACTAATCACACAAATGTAGTTTTATGAAAAAAGGTTTTTTTAAAAAAATTAAAGCATATTATAAAAAATTATGTGTGTGTGTGTGTACAGTTTAATCACATGCCATTATTTTTGGAACTTTGAAGTAATATATAGCTACTACCTCCAAAGAAAGACTTAGTCAGAAGATCCATAATTGAATATGCTACCTTGACCTACTTTACACTGTATTTGGAAAGCAAAACTATTTGTTCTTGTGTCCTTAGTGGTGACAAACTGAATATTACTATGTAATTAACACTTATATAGTTAAAATGTTGACATTGAAATATAAATATGTGTGTATATATATATACACATATATATACATACACATGTGTATACACGTGTGTGCATAAAATTTACAGATAGGATCTCAAGCATGTGTCCAGTAAACACATAATGTGAGCTGTGTATATTTTTAGCTGCATTAGAAAAAGTAAAAAGAAGCAGAGAAATTAATTTAATGTATTTTATTTAACCTAGTATATTCAAAATATGACCATTTAAACACATAATCTATATAAAAGCTATTTTTAGGATTTTATTTATTTATTTAGAGAAAGAAAGTGAGTGTAAACATGGGCTGGGGGAGGTGGGAAGGGAGAGGAGGGAAAAAATCTCAAGCAGACTCTACACTGAGCTCAGAGCCCGACAGGGCTCGATCTCACAAACCTGAGATCATGACCTGAGCCAGAATTAAAGCGTCAGATGCTTAATGGACTGCGTCACCCAGGCACCCCTCTATAGAAAAATCATTAATTATATGTTTAACAGTTTTATGAATGAACTCTCTTGAATTCAGTGTGTATTTTATACCTACAAGCCATTTCAATTTGCACTAGTCACATTACAAGTACTCAATAACCAAAAGTGCCAGTGGCTTACATGTTGGACAACACAGGCTTAAAAAAATAATATAAATGTCTGGGTTCCAACCTTCTGGGTTCAAAAAATAGAAAATTATCAGCATCTTGGAAACCCCTTGTTTCCCACCTCCCTAATCACCTCCTTTTCTCCAGCTAAAAGTAATCACTTATTTTAAATTTCGTTTAAGTTATTCTCATGTCTGCTTGTTTGTTTATATATTTTTACTACCTATGTTTGCATCTTTAAACAGTAGATTGTTTTATTTTGCATGGATTTGAACTTTATGTTAATGGAATTTCTTTGTAGTATTCTCTGTAATTTTTTTCTCTCAACATTATATTCATATATTTATGTTGATCGATGTATATCCCATTGGATGAATATGACACTATGTATTTCATATACTGATAGGCTTTTGGGGTTTTGCTTTGTTTTCTTATTTTTTATTTCATTTTATTTTTTAAATATTTTATTTATTTATTTGACAGAGAGAAACACAGCCAGAGAGGGAACACAAGCAAGGGAGTGAGAGAGGGAGAAGCAGTCCTCCCACCGAGCAGGGGGCCCGATGCAGGGCTCAATCCCAGGACTGCAGGGATCATGACCTGAGCCAAAGGCAGATGCTTAATGACTGAGCCACCCAGGTGTCCCTTGCTGTGTGTTTTTTTTTTAATCACAAGTCACACTACATGTGTGCTCTTGTACATGTTTTATGGTATATTTGTAAGAATTTCTCAAGGAGATATATATACACATATATACTTGCTAGTAGAATTACGATGTAGGGTATGCACACAGAAATAGAAATGTTTGATTTACTGCAATTTGTAGTGCACACACATTTGTTATTTAAAGCAAATCACATTTAAGACTGAATAAATTAAAAAGTAGTTTATTGCAGCCAATTAATGTGAGCTGAGTTTGTATTTGTTTAAATACAGCACAAACAAATTGCCTCTTTATGCTTTCTCAGGCCAATTCAGTTGGTTAACTTTATAGAAAGTTTTTCTTGTTACATAAAATATATCTATAGCTAATTGTTACATATGGTTATTAATTAGAATTGTTTTGTCTGTATATAAAAAGTTCAAACTATCAATGGTTTAAATAAGATAGACGTTTGTAATATTTAGGTGAAAGAGGTCAGATGTGGGCATCCAAGGGAATGGGATTATTTTACTCTTCTACTCTACCATCTTAGCCTATAGCTGCCCGCCTGAAAGTTTACCCATACTCCAAGATAGCTGCCAGAGTTCCAGTCATTGGGTTTGTATCATACTGTGGTCCTAAAAATATATGAGGAAAGGCAAAGGGACACATTTACTAACTGAATCAGAGCGCAGTTCTCCATGTTCTATATAACACTTCTATTTACATCTTATTAACTTATGGTATTAATCATCATATCATGTAGGATTTTGAAACTTAGTAGTGTTAAATTAATGAGTATATTGGCATTATAACATGGCTGTGTCTAATTGTAGAAGAGACAAGAAGAAAAGTAATTGAGTTATTTGTTGTTTATTTATAACACAGCCGCAAGTGTTAATATTCAGTATATTGATTTTGCTTTCACAATTCAATCATACCAAAAAGAAATGCTATTAGTCATTCAAAAGAATTAAATCTGTTTTAGCTTGATAGACTATGGCATGAGCATTTTCATAGTAAAAAAGAAAAGAGAAAGAATTTTACCTTCAAACGCCTTACTGTTCCAATTCCCCTCCCCTAACATTGGCTTCAGTTTATAAAGACTAGAGGAATTAAGAGATTCAAAGCAACGGACACATTTTGGAATTAACTTTGTATATATTTTAATAGCTTTATTGAGGTACACTTCATATACCATACCATTCACTCATTTAAATTATAGTACTCAGTGTCATTAAGTATATTCAGAGCCATACAATCGTCACTAATAGTCAATTTCAGAATATTTCATCTCCTCCCCCCCCAGAAAAATGCTGTACCCATTAAGGGTTACTCTTCATTTACCACCCACCCTTCTCCTCTCGCCATCTTTAGGCAAACATACATCTACTTTCCATTAATATAGATTTGCCTATTCTGGAAATTTATATAAATGGAATCATACAATATTTGGTTATTTGTGATGAGCTTCTTTCACTTAGCAGAATGTTTTTAAAGTTCATCCATATTGTACCATGTATCAATACTTAATTGCTTTTCGTGGCTATATAATATTCCCATGTGTGGACAGGCCACATTCTGTCTACCCATTCATCCGTTGATGGATATTTGGGTGGTTTCCCCTTTTTGGCTATTATGCATAACACTTCTATGAACATTTGTGTATAGGCTTGTGTGGGGATATGTGTTTTTATTTGGTATGCATGAAATTACTGGGTTGTATGATAACTTTATGTTTAACTTTCTGAGGAACTACCTACCAAATTGTTTTTAAAAACAGTTCACCATTTTATATTCCCACCAACAGTATATGAAAATTCTAATTTCTCCAAAGCCTCACCAACACTTCTTTTTTTATTTATATATTGTCTTTGGAGAAATGTCTATTCAGAAATTTTGTCCTTTTTCAAGTGGATTATTGCATTTTTATTATTGAGTTATAAGGTTTTTTATATGTTCTAGATACGATTCCCTTATCAGGTATATGACTTGCAAATATTTTTCTCCCATCCTGTGGGCTTTCTTTTTAGTTTCTTGATGATGTCCTTTGAAACACAAAAGTTTTTAATTTTGAGGAAGTTCAGTTCAATTTCTCTATTTGTTCCTTTATCTTTTGTACTTTTGGTGTCACATCTAAGAAGGCTTAACCAGGCCCAAGATTACAAAGATTTAGTCCTATATTTCATTTTAAGAGTTTATTTCTGCCATCCATTTTCAGTTAATTTTTGTGTATGGCATGAGGAAGGGCCCAATTTCATCCTTCTCCATTGAATTGTCTCAGGCCTCTTGTCAAAACTTAGGTGGCCATCTCTTTTTATCTCATTTCTCTCTAGAGTCTCAATTCTAGCCCATTAATCTCTATTTGTGTGCCACTAATTCATGTATATTTTTACAGAATATGCATCCATATAGTGCATCTTTGCATATGTACACACACACAATCTGTGTTATATATGGGTCTGTGTGTGTATGTTACACATGTAAATCTAATACTTGATTCTGTAGTTGATTACTGAATGTTAAGTGCTGTTATTACTGATTCAGTGTTGTTATTTAAAAAGATATTTCCTATAAAGTAAAGGCTGTTCCTTAGTTACATTATAAATTTTGCTCATCAAGTCGTATTTCTCTTGAGAGGTAGTTAAGCAGGATACCATGTAAGAGTTATGAAATAAAGGGAAGAGTAGTGAAGTTGCTCAAGTTTTGGTACTTCTAGAACAATGCTAATACCATATATTTTATTTTGTTGTTCATTCATGTGTCAGGCCATGTGATCGAAATCCTGGTTTGGAAAAGAAGTTGACCTTTGGAGTAGGCTCTGAAATGTCATGAGATAATAAGTTAAACATGTAGATTTGGGTCTCTTCCAACTTAGTTTTTTAAAGGAAACTCTTGTTTACTTGTTGAAATCTATCAATACTCTCCCCCTCAAAGATATGTTCCCCTTTTAACAATTCACTCCTTATGTAGTTTTTTTAATTTCGTTTTCTTCAACCTCAGTATTTGTCTCTATTGCTTATATTTGTTTGGGGGGTATGTCCCAAAGGGGCATTGTTAAGTGTCCTCAGAACAGGAAAGAGTGTATGAGTTTTCTAAGGCAGCCATACAAAAATAACACAAACCGAACACCTTAAACAACAAAAATTTATTTCTCATAGTTTTAGGAGCTAAAAGTCCAAGATTTAGGTATTGGCAACTTTGGTTTCTCCTGAGAAAGGAAAATCGTTTGCTCAAAAATGACCATGCTCTTGCTGTGTCCTCACATGGCCTTTCCTCTGTGCACACACATCCCCAGCATCTCTTCTTTTTATAAGGATCACAGTCATATTGTATTAGGGCCCTACCTTTGTGACCTCATTTAACTTTAATTATCTCTTTAAAGTCCCTGTCTACAAATATAGTCATATTGGGAGTTAGGATTTCAACATATGAATTTGCAGGGAATGAGGGGCACAATTCAGCATATAACAGTGTTTGTATTCTAAAGATAGCCCTTAATTAGTTAATTAATTAATTCCAATTTACTGAGAATGTCTTTTGTATGGGGGAATAAACCAATGGTATAGGAGGGGCTGGTGATTTTCTCTCAAGTGTGAAATTGGTCTGGACCAGCATGATTTTTAATCAAATGCTCTTTGGGGACAAGTAGGTTGAATAACTAAGAGAGAAGCTTTAAAAGAAAACAAGTTGTAACAGCAACTCTTAATTAAAAGAAAACCGGGCTTTGTTGACATGCCAAGACAAATAACTGGCTTTAATAGTTAGTAAGGCAGCGGACTCAATTCACCATTATCATGACCTACTGGAAAATTTCAATGGCTTATCCATTAGAACTACAAGCCCTTTCTTTGCCCACATTTGAGATGGGTCAATAGAGAAAACCAACATCTGAAAAAAAAAAAAGCTAGTATGTTTCAGAATTAGTGCCAAGCACTTCATATTCTGATTTCCCCAAACCTCCATAGACTATGATGTAAGTCAAGTTGGCACTCTGTATCAGATGAACATTCTAAAGTAATTTATCTGAATATAGACAAATAGAAAAAGTTAAGATATTCTATATTAATGTATTTTTTTAAAGTACAATTATAATTTCAGGAATTGGCATTGAAAATATGCATTAGGAAAACTCTGCTGTATAGAATTTCACTGAGACGTGACAAATTGCTGCATGTGATGAAAAGAAATTTCACAATAAATAGAATAGTCATCATATAAACCTTAAAACATGCAAAAAGAATGTGAATAAGATTATAATCATAATTGACCAAAATACAAAGAAATACTTTAAAAATTCGAAAGCACTTAAGTTACAGATATACAATTTTGAATATTTTAGACCATAATGCTTTCGGTTAACATTTGGACATTTTGGAATTAGAATTTTAATTTTATCTTTTAAAAGATAATGTATCAGGTTTTAAAGATTTTTTTTATTTACTTATTTGACAGAGAGAGATCACAAGTAGGCAGAGAAGCAGGCAGAGAGAGAGGAGGAAGCAGGCTCCCTGCTGAGCAGAGAGCCTGATGTGGGCCTCGATCCCAGGACCCTGAGATCATGACCTGAGCCGAAGGCAGAGGCTTTAACCCACTGAGCTACCCAGGTGCCCAATGTTTTAAATGTTTTCATGTTTTAAAATAAAACATCAGTGTGTAAATCCTGACAAATATCAATTAGATCTTTTGAAAACTATAAAGCTATTCAAGAAGCCAACTTAAAGAAAGTAGATCATGTAGCTCAAGATATTCTGTTTTTCTGATGATTGGTTTTAGAAATACATGCATTGTGATACAGTGCAAGGTAATCTAGCAAGCCCAGAGAAAGCAGTTAGTGTTTCTTTCTGTCAAAGGGAGTGATCTAATACCTATTCAAGCTGCTTACATAAAATTATAAATATACTTTTCATCAAAAAGAATCTACATAGTAATTTTTTGCACTTATTTTCACTTTTTTAAAGAGAAAATGCACTTTACTTTAGCTATGCCACAAACCAGAAGTAAATCATTTATTATGTATTTTTGACATTTTATTTTATATCATTGGTTTTTGATGTACTGTTCAGTGATTCTTTAGTTGTGTATAATACCCACTGCTCATCACCACACGTGCCCTCCTTAATACCCATCACTCAGTTACTCGGTGCCCTCACCCCCCTACCCCCTGTTTGTAACCCTCAGTTTGGTTCCTAGAGTCCAGAGTCTCTCATGGTTTGTCTCCTTCTCTGATTTCTTCCCACTCAGTTTTCCCTCCCTTCCCCTGTGGCTATCCCGTATGTTCCACATATGAGTGAAACCATATTACATCTTCAGAAGCAATGCTAATACAGTTTCACAATTATGTTACCTACATGTAGGCTAATCTTTTTCAAGGTGGTACATTATAAACCAGATCTTGCAAGAATAAGCAAGCCTCGTAAAAAGTGTTGTGAGTAAAAAGTGTTACTCTGAGGTTTCATTCGTTCATGCAGACCTAAAGCTACTGTTAGGAAGTTATTGCTAGAGAGACGGAAAAAGTTAAATATAACTCACAAAGTCCCTGGAAGGGCTGTGACGTTAAAATAAATAAATATGTAGTGTGTGCTGAAGCTATCCTCAGAACAGTGCTGGGTGTGATTGAGAAGTTGAAAGAGGTCCAGGATTTACACCCAACAAAGAGTTAACGTTGCCAAGTTCTGGGGTTACCCATGTGAAAATAAAGGGCCTAGAAAGTACAATAGTGTTGTTGCAGTTTACAGAATGAAGAGGTCATGATGAGAAGCAATAGCTGAGGAATGCTTTCTAGAAGGAGTAGGATCTGATTTGGCCAGGGGTTGTGAGCAGAGTTTAAAGATAAAGTAGTGTTATATCAGACAGAGTCACTCGAGATCCTTAAAAATACAAATTGTAAGGCCCTGCTCCAATGTGCCTTCAGCTAAAAGGAAACAAAATGACTCGAGCTTCCATGCCAAGACCACGAATGGTATACTTAGTGGCCAAACAATGACGAGAGTGGCAAGTCCATGGGCACTGATAAAGGAGGACAGTTAGGAAAGGATCCAGAAAAATTTACAATGGGAGAAGTCACTAGTCTGAAAAGTTTGGATGCGAATCCGTGGCAAAAAAGAGCCATTGAATGCTTCTGAAAATACCATGACAAAAACTGATGCTTTTAGGAAGATTAGATCTGTAGTATACTTTATTGCAATTTTATTTCATTATGCGTCCTGAGAGAGAGGAATGAGGGGAAAGTATCTCTACGTAGGGCAAGATCTGGAGAAACAAAGTTGTAATTCTTGCTAGACTATAAATTCTGTGAAGATAGACCATTATCTTCATGGGTGTATTCTCAGTACTTAGCACATAGAACAAATGCTAAATAAATATTTGTTGAATGGATGGATTTCTGTATAAAATCAAATATCATATAGTGTTAGGAAGGGAAAACAAAAAACATGGTATGATGTTAGCAAAACTGTTATTTGACAATGAGGCCACAAAAATTGTTAAGATTTTACAAAGGCACCCACCCAAAGAAATATTCAAACTCTTTCCAGAAATGCTAAAGGGGTCTGTTTCTACTTTGTCAACACAATGGGTTGAGTTAGATCAAGAAGATATATATGACACAACAGAGGAAGGTTTTCTGAAAGATGCTATGCTGGGAAATTAATCTACCCTGGTTTGAGCCGGTCCTCTTGAAATATGGTCCTGGCACCACTTTGGGGCCAGACCTACTTGAAGCCAGTGTGCCATTCACTTCTTACCTCTGCCCCTTGATTGTTGTGTGACACCTTTTTGTCATGCTCATCCAAATAGTGACGGAACATTTTAGTACTGATCTGAAATATTTTGTTTAAGAAATTAGATCCATGCATAATGTGTTCATCAGGAACTCTCATGTTACAAAAAGAGTTAAAATTAAAATGCTGACATACTCAGTGTTAGGCCTCACCTAGCTGGAAGGTGGTAGTATCAGAGAGATGCAGATGGCCAAGATTGTGCTGTGGTAGGCAATTAATGCTGAAATGTGAGCTCCTTTTTAATTTTACAGTGTTTTAAATTCATGAAGATGTCCCCTTTCCATTTTTTGGCACCACATGTGGGTATGCTTCATTAAAGAGGCGAAAGGCACAGAATTAGAGATTGAGTTAATCATTTTGCTATGGTTAACATATTTTAGCAGAATGTAGGTTTTAAGGATGAGAAGGAAGTAAATGGTGTTTCGACAAAGTGTTCTTGACCCATCCCTGATATCCCCTCAGCTGTCTCTAAAATCTTAATTTGCCTCTAAACTGTTCTCTCCATTTACATTCTTCTCTCTAAAATGTAAAAATAGGGGCACCTGTGGCTCAGTTGGTTAAGCAACTGCCTTCGGTCAAGCCATGATCCTGGAGACCTGGGATCGAGTCCCACATCGGGCTCCCTGCTCGGCAGGAAGCCTGCTTCTCCCTCTCTCACTTCCCCTGCTTGTGCTCCCTCTCTGGCTGTGTTTCTTTCTGTCAAATAAATGAAAAAATATTTTTAAAAAATGTAAAAATAGTGACAGTGTTTGTTGACCCAAAATATATGAGCAGTGCTTTTGAACTCTTACTTACCTTTTCCATCTCCTTTACTTGTATCCCTTTTTGAAGGCAGGATAATATTTTTAGTCCATCTTATTATGCTTCCACATTCTTTATTTTTTAATCTTTTTTTAAAGAATTTATTGTCTTTAAATCATCTCTATACCCAAAGCGGGGCTTGAACTCACTACCCGAGGTCAAGAGTTGCATGCTTTTCCAAACGAGTCAGCCAGACACCACAATGCTTCTACATCCTTTAAAAATGGGTCGTTCCGGGACGCCTGGGTGGCTCAGTTGGTTAAGCCACTGCCTTCGGCTCAGGTCATGATCCTGGAGACCCGGGATCGAGTCCCACATCGGGCTGCCTGCTCGGCGGGAAGCCTGCTTCTCCCTCTCTCACTCCCCCTGCTTGTGTTCCCTCTCTGGCTGTGTTTCTCTCTGTCAAATAAATAAAATCTTTAAAAAAAAA